>PVJX010004865.1:0-14454 GCA_004027295.1 Dolichotis patagonum
ACGAATTCTGAAAACCAACTCAAAGCAACCAAGGTGAAATTATGCGACCAAAGCAGTAGGGGGCAGTGTGACACAATCGAACAGAGGTCTGCAGTCTCATAAAACATCAGAAACAAGGTTCTTTGAAACAACAAAGGCAAAAATTGTGCTAAGGGCTGTAAATCTTGCATGCTAAATTCCTGTGCAAGAGACAGTCGTGGTTGTATCATAATTAAACATGCTACTAAAACATAAATCCCTTACTGATAACTTTCTCAGTGGCTTCATTTCCCATAGAGTGAACCTGAGGCTAGTGCCCATTAGCATTAATAGGAAAGATTTTCGGTATGTTCAGCCCAGATTTGCCTTTTGTGTATGGAAACAACAAAAGAAAAGCAAGTCATCATCGTCATTGCCACCCGGTTAGGTGTTCCCTAACCATGTTCGTGAATAGGGGGCAGTGTTGGTGCTTGGGTAAAGGATTTGGTAGTTGACTCCTGCATATTCTAGCTGTGGGAAGCAGGGTGGAAGGAAGAATGTCTGTAGGGTTCAGATTGGTTTCACAGGGCTGCTGTAAGTGCACCATAAACTGAGTGACTATAAACAATGGGAATTTACTTTCTCCTAATTTACTTTAGGAGGCTAGAATCCAATATGAAGGCACTGGCGGGGCTATGCGTCCTCTACAGCTTGTATAACAAAGGTGTCTTTGGCTCTTCTAGATTCTGGGGTTGGGCAGACATCCTTGGTGTCCTTTGGCTTGTGGCAGTGTAATTCCGATCTCTTTCTCCACTTTCCCATGGTATTTCACTGTGTCTTCTGTCTTCATGTGGTTGTCTTCTTACAAGGACCACAGCTCCATTCAGTTAAGTTAGGGGACCACTCTACTCCAGTGAGACCTCATCTGAAGTAATTACGTTTACAAGGACTTGACTTCCAATTAAGGTCACATTGTGTGGTACAGAAGTTAGGATATATATATATATATATATAATTTTATATATATATAAAATTATATAATATATATTATAATATATAATATATAAGGATATATATCCTAATTTCTAATTATATATGTATAATATATCCTAATTCCTAAATATATATATATATATATATATATATATATATATATATATATATATATATATATATTAGGGAGAACACTGTGCAGGCAGGAAAAGAGTGCTCCCTGGGCCCCATGTTTTTTTTGGGTGGCACTGTAACCCATGCCAGGGTCATAGATATTTCTGAGTCATTTTTTCTGTTATATGGCCTGTTAATCAATTTATGGTCCTCTAAAAATTCTGGTCTTTGCTTGGACTATTTTTTTTTTTTTTTGAGACAGGGTCTCACTATGTAGTCCAGGCTGGTGAACTTGTGGCAACCCTCTTGCCTCAGACTCCAGAGAGCCAGCATTATAGGTGTACACCATCATGCCTGGCTCACTTAGACTAATTCTTACCAAGGAACAGAAATGGTTGAAACATTTGCTGAGTTTCTACTGAGTTCCAGACCCTTTGTACAAGTGATTTTTGATTCAACAGTTCTAACGACTGCCTTTCTTTGGTCCCTTGTCATTGGGTCTAGATGGACCATTTCAATGTCCTACAAAGCTTGACTTTTCTCCTTTCAGACTTGCCTCATGTGTTGGTTATCTATTGCTTCGTGACGAATGATCCCACAGTATAGAGCCTTTGACAAAAAGCATTTTCTTTCCTCGGTACTGAGGCATGGCTTTCAGGGTCTTCTGACTCAGAGTCACTCACTGGCTGTCATCAAGGTATTAGCTGGTGTGCTCTGCTTCCTAGCATGAAGCAAGTCCTTACAAGCAGTTGACTGAGAGGCCAGTCCTTCTCATGGGGGCTTCTCTATTGGGCTCCCACTATTGCAGGTGGCTTTTCCCAGAGCTGGGTGCTCACACAGATAACAAGCAGGAAAATGAAAGTCACAGTCTTTTGTAACCTAATCTTGGAAGTGACACATCATCACTCTGGTACCATTCTATTTGGACAAGAAGTCCACACTCAAGGGAGGCAATTTTACAAGGATAGGAGAGGAGGCATCACATAGACTATTTGCTGCTAGGATGATCCTGATAAAATGTAAATCGATCACAGTTGGTTCTGCTCAAAAACCTCCGGTGTCTTCTCATCACTCTTGGAATCTGAAATCCTAACCCAGGCCTACCTAAGTGGCCCTGGTTTTTCTCATCTTTCTTCTCCTTTGCCTTCCTGTCCTCCACCACTTTCCTTCAGCCACATCACTTCCGCCTTGGCACAGCAGGCTCATTCCGTCTGGGGCCTTGCCCTTGCTGTTTCCTTGGTCCAGAATGCGTTCCCCACTTATGTGCCTGGCTTCCTTCTGCCCCGTTTCCTTTGGAATTCTGCTTAAATGAAAACACATCTTCTCTCTCGATTTTTGTTGTTGTTGTTGTTTGTTTTTTTTGAGACAGGGTTTTGCTACCAAGTTCAGGCTGGCCTTGAATTCACTTTGTAGCCCAGGCTGGCCTTGAACTCATAGCGATGCTTGTGCCTAAGCCTCCTGAATACTGCGATTACAGGCATGTGCCACCACCCCGGCAGCACACCTTCTCTTTTCCTTGCTGTTTTTCTTTGCACTTATCCCTACTTTATGTCTACTTGTCCATTATTTGGTTCTTCCATTCTTACATAGTCATTGTTAGTAAAAGGCAAGAGATTGATAGGACCTGAAGAGAAACCAGCGTATTATGCTTGCTATTAGACTGGAACCTTACTGTGTCCATTGTTGCATCTTCAGCATCTAGAACAGAGCCTGGCACATAGTAGGTACTTACTGAATGATTGTTTGTGTTTCATGTAAACTTGAGTCAGTTTCTCAAGTTATATCACCTAGCAAAAGATCTGTCACCTACTCAGAAGAGAACCAGAAATCAAGCCCAGTTGGTATGATTCTTTCCAAGATGTAAGGATACTGAATATTTTGCTTACTTATTATTATTTCTGTAAAATGGTAATAACTGCCATTGATTATTCACTTACTTTGTGCAAGAGCATATTCCAAGCCCTTTATACACATTATTTCTCTAAGGTAGTTTTTATTTTACACATTTTATACACTCTTGGAGTTCTTGTTGTTGAATTTTAGGAGTTTTTTAAATATATTTTGGATACCATACCTTTGTCAGTATGTGTTTTGCAAATAGTGTCTTTCAGTCTATGCCTTGTCTTTTTATCACTTTAAAAGAAATTCTTTTTCTTTTTTTTTTTTTGAGAGGAGTGGTACTGGGGATTATACCTAGGGCCTTTTCATTGAACTATATCCTGCCTCCCTTTATATTTTTTATTTTGAGACAGGGTCTTACTGAGTCACTAAATTGTCCAGGACAGGCTCAAACTTGTGATCCTCCTGCCTCAGTCTCCTAGAGTGCTGGGATTACAGGTTTGTATCATTACTCCGGTTTAAAGGAAATTCTACGTTAAAAATTTAACTGCAATTTAACTACAATTTTTTCATAAAACATTGTATTTTGATTTGTTAATTTACTTCCAAAGGCTTATGGAGGTGTAAAATTAAGCAATATGTAGGTAAAGACTGACAACTAATTTTTGAAAATAAAGAAACTAAATACAATTGATAAGTATGTGCTATAACATCTTGATCATTGCAGCATTATATAATGAATATAGGACTTAGACTTGATCTTTTGTGTTTAAAATATAATTAAAATTTGAAGACATAACTTTCTGAAGAAAATATTTACAATAAGTATGAGAAACAGGGTTTATAACCACGTTGTACATAAATTTCTTAAGAGTCAGTAATTACAATGTTAAGAGCACAATCAAGGACAAAGGCATTCACAAAAGATCTCTGAATGGCTAACAAACTTTAAATATGTTCAACTTCACCCATAAAAGCAACCAGAAATGGCAGACTGTGCCATTTCGCTCGTCACATTTGGACAGATCACAGAATGAGGACATTCTTTACTGGTGAGGCATGTCAGAAAGCTGTCTTGTCCTATATGGCAGTGGAGCTATCAAGTAGTAAACCTTGGGCTGGGAATTTACCTCAGTGGTGTAAGTGCCTGCCTGGCAAGCAAAAGGTTGTGAGTTCAATCCCCAGTACACCATCCCCTCCCAAAAAAATTCAAGTAGTAAACCTTTTGGAAAATAGGTAATATGTATTCAGAGCCTTACATTTAAAAAAATGAGACACAAAAACCTCATTTGACCTAGTCTTAGAGAAGCAACTGAAAGAATACATAAAAATTTATTTACAATAATGCTAATTGTTTTCTTCTTTATAACAAAATACCAGGAACAACAGTAAATTATGATGTAGATACAAAACAGAGTGTTTTGTAGGTTTTAAAAATGATGTTAAGCCAGTTTTGGTGGTGTACACCTGTAGTCCCAGCCCTCAGGAGGCTGAGGCAGGAGGATCATTGCAAGTTTGAGACCAGTCTGGGCTACAAAGTGAGTTCAAGGCCAGCCTGAACTGAATAGTGAGACCCTGTCTTAAAAAAAAAAGAAAGAAAGAGGAAAAAAAAAAAGAGAAAAATTTGCCACAAAAAAAACACAGGGGAAGTTTTTGAGTAATGAAAATGCTACATCTCAATTTGGGTAGTGGCTACTCAGTTCTGCACATTTGTCAAAGCTCACCATGCTGTGTGCTTCAACGTGTTGAGTTTTACTATGTATAGCAAAAAAAGGTCAGTTGTAGGCCTCATCACCCAACACAGTGATATTTGCCAAGATATTTTATACTTGTGAGGAAAGTTAAGAAAATGAGTCAGGATAGAAATACTACTACATAGTAATGATTGTTGCCTCAGGGTGGTTGGATCATAAATAGTTATTTTTACTATTTTTATTTTTTTATAGATGGTTATTTTTAATCTGTCTTTTCTATGTTCTTACTAATGAAATATATCATACTTTTATAATAAGGGGCATTAACTACTTATACAAAAATGTTATAAAAATTAAAAATATGGTATGTTTTTAAGGGATGTGAAAATGTACAGAAAAAACCAGGGGTAGGAGTATTGAAGTGTGAAGAATGATATTTAATTTGATTATTTTTTTCTTGTTCTTTTCTTCTTTTCAGACTCAGAACATCTAAAACAAAAAAATCTATTGACACTAAGCATCAACTACATTTATAATTATTTAAAAAGAAAACAAAAAAACCCCTTATATACTTAATATGTAAAAAAGTTCACTTTTCCATCAGGCCAGTTCTTTTGAAACCCAAGAGACGTGACTGTGGGACGTGAGAGGGAGATGGCAGGTGTGGACCTTGTGGGTGGAGGCACCGGGTGGCAGTGTGTCATTTGGTAACTTGGGTGGGGCCCTCCATGAGGTCATTCCTTCTGAGGCCACCAGTCACTGGCTCTCACCATCTTGTCAGTCCTCAGAGAAGACTGGGTGTTCTCCAGAGGTTTCCACCGGGCCTTGTCTGAGCTCTGTCTTTTACCACAGCATGGCCACATGCTTCCTGTTGGCAGCGTTTCTATTCTGTAAGCTGGAAGTCCAAGCCACAGGGATGGACTGAGACCTTGTAAACCTATGTAGCAAGGTGGAATTTGCTTATTTCTTCCCTTTTCTTTATTGTCTTTCCACTTCTGGTAGAGAGAAGGTTTTTGGTGAGAAGGAGGAAGGGAGAATATAGATATTTTCTTGAATAATAATCCTGAGACAAAGTAAAGCTATGAGTTGAGGGAGATTCTACTCCCTGCTAGAAGTACCCAGTTCCCCTTGGTAATGAGGAACCTCTTTCTACAACTCCCTAAATCCAAGAGACTCTGACCAAAAGAAAAGCAGTTATTGGAAAAGAATGGTTACATAGCTTGTTTGGGTCACTAAGCTAGTTCTGCATATTTGTCCTACATAAAGATATATAAAGGAATATTTGTTATTTTAAGCTTCTAGGAAGGTTGGGGAGCTGAGATACTGCTATGTATATGTGCTTTCTTTCTTTTCCCCATGATTTTAGTAAACAACAGGGTTTTACTTAAAAGAGTCTGTGGCCTTTCTTTATGCAATATTGTGTTTTCCAAGTTGTGGCATATGTGCTTCTGGGATGATTTAAAGTAGGAAGATTTCCCCAGGTGCTATGTGGATGACTATTTCTAATCTTAATAGTGATGTGTTTGTTTTAATAGTCGTTAGAAAAATATAAGTAGCATAACAAGCTCATGATTGTTCTGTTGGTCTGAGGTGTGGGAGGGATTTACAGGCTAGGTGTGGGGTTTCTAGCTACTTCTGGTAGAAGAGAGTAAGCCATAATTTCTGTGGCAAATGTAATTATTGCACTAATTATTTTTTCTGGGTGTGAATAATTAAAATATATAACTTTTCAATAGTAGTCGTTAAATATACACACATATAAAAGTGTTTTGGTACTTTCCGTTGATTAACTTCACACATATGTGTTCTAATAAAAATCTGATATTAATTTAATTCAGCAAAACTTCCATGCAACGTTTCCTATCACTACTAATATAGCCACTATTTTTGCAATGCTTTAAAATTATTTTGCATTAATCAAATAAACATCGGCAGAGGATTCTAACATATTAGGCTTTAAGTCTTATCTAGCCAACTCAACCTACTTGGGAAAATGGGTCATAAAATTATAACATGGATTTCTATTATTATTGATATTAATTTTGGTTTATTGCCAAACTGTGTGGCCTGAGATGAGAAAGTCAGAAATAAATTCATTCAATAAATATATATCAAGCATTGACTTTTGTGGAAAGATGCCAGGGCTAACTTAGGGCTTGGTGGTCTCTCTGTCACAGAATGGCTGTGAGACCTTAACTAGTTGCCCAAGCTCTCTCCACCTTGGTTTTCTTATTTGGACAATTCAGCACATTTATTACTATATGTAGACATCTATGCTAGATATTCTGTAAGCCCACAAAATACATTCCAGGAGGTCCGGTATAGAAATAGAAATAAACAGATACGTACTCAATTTTCTACATTGCAAGGCAGCCTATGCTGTTGCCTATGGACCCAGCTTAAAGTGGTCGTTGGGGCAGGGTCAGAGGGTTCAGTGCATGGACTCACACCCTAGCCCTAACACTTGCAAGCAGTGAAACCTGTAAGGTGTCAGCCTCTCAGACCCTCAGTTTGCTAACCTGTAGGTAGGAAATATCTCACAGGGTGGTGAGAAGAACAAATGAGATAATATAATTATATGGAAACATTTAGCATGTTTAAATGGGCTCCTAAGCAGTCTGTAATAAATTCTAGCTGTTACTGTTAGCATTTCTTCCATCTGGGATAATTCTGGTGGAAGGAAAATTTAAACTGTGTTTTGAAAGATAGACTAAATATTTTTTAAAAATTAAAAACAACTTTAAAAGTAACATAAGCAATACATATTCACTGCTGACAAGGCAGGATGAAGAAGACACAAAACCAAATAAGAAAGCACACATGTGGGGTGGGGAGCAACTGAGCCGGGACTGAGTGAGAGGTGAGCCGTGTGAACAAGTTGTCAGGACCAGAGTGAGGCCAATCCTATGGGTGTGTGGCCTTGTGTTCCTCCCTGTTAGCTACAGCACAGATACTCTGAGAATGTTTCACTTTCAGTGTTCTCAGCAAAACACGGAGACCATGCACCTTCGGCTCTGTTGCTTGCTTCCCTTCTTTTTACTGTGTATAAACAGAGATGCAGACTGTGCTGGGCTGCCACTGCCTTTCCATCAGAGAGCCAGGTCCCACCCAGTCCCAACTTTCCTTTTTGTATGTGTCTAGTTTTTTCCTAATCACTTGTCAACCTCTCTCAGGACCCTGCTAGCTGCGTGGGTCGTGGCAATGTACCTCTCTAGCAAATGGGTGAAACAGTGTCAGGCAGGGTGATGAGAAAATATTTTGGGTAGAAAGCCAGGACAAAGAGTGGGGGAAATGGTGCTGGTGTGGATGAGCAAAGACAGGGGGCCCTCCTGGAATGTGGTTGGAGATCAGGATGGGTCAAATGGAGCAGGGCCTGAATCCTGGCCTGTATCAGTAAGCTTTTGGGAGCCTCTGGCAATGTGAGGCAAGAGGGACTCTATGAAGTGTTTTCAGGACAGTATGTGTTTTCAATTTCCTTTTTGCCCTACTGGTGATTGAACCCAGGACCTTCATACTACCTACATGGCAGCCTTTTTTTCAAAGTTTAGCCTAAGCTTGAACTTGCAATCCACAAGGCTCAGCCTCCCAGAGTGCTAGGATTGTAGGTGCATGTCACCATGCCCAGCTCAGTGTGTGCTTTTATTTATTTTTTGTTGTTTTCAGTAAGTGCTTTTAAATAACATTTTGTCTGAAAAAAAGGCCCTCTGGATTATAAAGTGGGCCAGACCTATGGCCCACTTCTACCTCCCTTCTTATATCAATTATAGGGATTTAAAGCAAAGATACAACCTAATTGTGCAAATCTAGCAAGTTTAATTTCCTGGATGATTTTTTTGGGGGGAGTGGTGGTACTGGGGATTGAACCCAGGGTCATCATACTGATCTAAATCTTTAGCCTTTCTTTATATTCTTTGTTTCTTTTCTTCTTTCTTATTTCTTTCTCTTTTCTTTCTTTCTTTCTTTCTTTCTTTCTTTCTTTCTTTCTTCTTTTTTTCTTTTCTTTTCTTTTCTTTCTTTCTTTCTTTCTTTCTTTCTTTCTTTCTTTCTTTCTTTCTTTCTTTCTTTCTTTCTGTCTTTCTTTCTTCAGGGCCTCCCTAAAATTTCCAGGCTTTGCTCAAACACGTGCTCTTCCTGCCTCAGCCTCCCAGACTGTTGGGATTGTAGGAACATGCTACTGTGCTTGGTTATGGCTGAAGTTTTTTGAAGCCACGATTATAGGCAAAACTTTGCCTGACAACAGGCTCTGCATCTCTATAAAAACAGGAGAGATGCTTTATATAAACCCAAGGGAATATGTGTAATCCCAGCACTCTGTAAAGAACAACCTCTGTTCTGCCCAAAAGGAGATTCTTGGATTCATCTGAATTCCTCTTGGGGAATGTAGCATTTTCTATCAATACACTGATAAGCCATTTAGGATGAAGAGGGAGACCTTGAGGAGATAGGAAAGAAAAGTTCTCCTATCCAAAATCTAAGAAACATGGATCCTATTCAAAGTATTGACATATAAATTTGGAATAAAAGATGGAACAGAACAGAATTACTTGGCATCATAAAAGAGGAAAGTGTGGTGAGCTGAAGGTGGAACAGGATGAGAGGAATCTGGAAGGGAGAGAGGGAAGTTCCCAGAGCTGGCAGAGCACAAAAAAGACCTTGAGAAAAGAAAGTTTTACCTTGTTGGTGAGTTCAGTGATGTAACTCTCCTTTCCATCTTTTCCCATGAGGTGTTCGCCAAGCCTGTGTGGCTTGCATTTGCTTTGAGCGTGTGCGCCTTCTATACAGGTGACTCAAATAGATATGTTTCTTTTCCAGGTTTGTGTGAATGAAAACAGAAACTACTGAGACAGACTCAGCAGCAAAAGCCAAGGTTATAGCTGATTTTAGGAATATAGATGTCGCTGTGCTGTGAATGCTTGATACATCTCAATTGCCTCCAGTCTTTGGAGGAATTTTGGAACTTCACCTAAAATGATGTCACTGGTATTGTCCTGGGGCTGCTGAAGGCAAAATCATTTGCTGTAACTGCCCTGTGTAGGTCAGGCTTTGGTTCTAGTGGTTCCCTAACACAAATGCTGGAATATCCGTCACTAAGAATCCCCGAACCATTGTACTAATTTGCCATTAGGTAGCCAAAATGGGTATTTCCCCCCTAATCACAGTGAAGAAACCCCACATCGAAGTAAGCACAAAGCATCCTTTTCTTGGGGTAGCTTCAAAATACCTCCAAGCTGGAGCCTGCACAAAGAAGCAATTCGCCCTGCCCCCCTTGGTAAGTGCCTTCCTCTGGTGTGAGCCAGGAGGAGACCCAGTTGTGTCTCTTGAGCCTACTGGTGCATGGGCTTGGAATCAAACACCCCCCTCCCCCAATAGCAACTGGGAACAGAGGTCTGAGCATCTCTTGGCAGGATGACTATATGTAACATAGTAAATATGGGGGGGTCTCCTCTATCTTCTCTTTGAAAGCAAGTGTTGTTTTCATTATGATTAATTGCTTTACTCTATTCAATATTCTCTTTCGATTGATTTTATAATGTTCTGTCTTTGGTTTGATTTTGCTATACTTAATTGACTAGACAACTATTGTGAAGATAATGAGATATACTATGGAACCTATTACTGTTATCCCGGTGACCTGCTGTGAAGTTCTGTACCAAATTCACTGCACTGTCTCAATTGGCTTTGTTCTGTTGTATTTCTACTACCTTGAAAAAACAAACAAACAAACAAACAAATAAACAAAAACAAAATACCTCCAAGCCGAGTCCACAGCAGAGCATGTTTATCTATGATAGCTTTCTTGTCCCTCCTCCAGTGATGATTCTGGAACTGCTCACGTTTCTTCGCTGTGGTTTCCCTTGAGCTGTTGCCAGGCAGGCAGTGCTGCTCTCTCATCAGTGTTCACCTGGCATGAGATCCTGGTCTCCCCCAGCCCTTACCACATTGTTTCTTGATCCTCACCTCCTGCTGGTGATTATCTGTGGCCCCTGGAGAGGAGATTGGCCACTTCCTTCTTCTATTCTGTGAAGATATTTCCCCAAAGTCCAAAGTATAAGCAGAGTCCCTTTAAGAAGATTCTGAAGGCTACTGGGTACTGATATGGCAGAGTTGAACACAGGGTAATTTATTTACCCACATCACAAACCAGAATTCGGTTTTGCTTCAGTACACCGCCTTGCTCCCAGACTCTGCTGAGGCCCAGGCCAACTTAATTTCCCTTCATTTCTGCCCACATCAAATATGCCTCAGGCATCACCACTTCTCAGAGTTTGGGACAAACTCATCTTTAGACCTGGAGGCACAATGTTAAAGGTTAGATACTCAGCTTCACAGGCAGGCAAACTAACTGTGCAATTGCACCTTAGAATCATCCCACAATTAGGTGATGGTCTGTGCTTTGCTATCTTGAATTATTTCCCCTGGTACTATATTGTAGATTAAATCCAGGGCTTTTGCACTAAGCAATATCCCCAGGCCTTTAATTATTATTATTATTATTATTATTATTTTTGTACCAGGGATTGAACGCATGACTTTGCACTTGCCAAGCAGGCACTTATGTCACTGAGCTAAATCCCTGACCAGTTTGTTTCTTTTTAAAGACAGGCTCTCAAGAAGTCATTAAATTATCCAGGATGAGCTCAAACTTGAGATCTTCTTGCCTCAGTCTCCCAGTGCATTGAGATTATAGATGTGCATTTTTCATGATTGAACAAATGCCCCACATTTTTATTTTTCTTTCAGGTGTACAAATTATGTAGTCAACTCTAGAAATACTTTTTCCTTACCTCATGTAAGGCTGATTCCAAAAGTTCTTATCTTTGGGTTGATGTCTTCTCAATACAATCAACAATGTAAGTGACCAATCCTATCATGGTAAAAGCCTGTCCTGACCTCCAGGCATAGGGCTAATCTTATGGTTACATTATAAAAACTTGATATTAGACATTTTCCAAATATGGATATTTTAAGTGTTCTAGAAGTCCTAGAGGCCGTTCTAACCTAGGATCATCTACTTACAGATGTTACAAATGCTCTTTTCTTTTCTTTGTTTTTTTTTGAAATAGAATCTCACTATGTAGCACAGGCTGGCCTGATCCTCTTACCTCAGTCTCCTTTAGTGCTGGGATTATAGGCATGAGCCACTAAATTCAGCTTTGTGTCAGTTTGTACTGATTTATGTTCAAATTTAGAAGCATGACCAATTAAACAGGCCCTTGGGAAGTATAGGAGTACATGCTTATATACTAGAGTGAGTTGGAATTCCATTCATGTAAATCTGGACTATCTAGAGCTATACTTGGAAGCCAGTGCTTTTTGTTTTTTAAATTTTTATTATTTTGAAGGTAGTGAAATACAACAGAACAAAGCCAATTGAGACAGTGCAGTAAAATTGGTACAGAATGTTACAACAGGTTACCTGGATAACAGTAATAGGTGTCATAATATATCTTGTTATCTTCACAATAGTTGTTCCTTCAATCAGGTATAGCAAAATCAAACCAAATACAGAACATTATAGAACTTATCAAAATAGAATATTGAATAGAGCAATACAATTAATTAGAACAAAGCAAAACAGTGATAACAATATTTGCCTTCAAAGAGTTGGTAGAAGGAAATCCCCCCTATTTGCTATATTGCATGTGGTCAACCTCCCAAGAGATGCTCAGACCTCTGTCTCCCATTTGCTAATGGAGGGTGGAGTGGGGGAATGGGATGTTTGATTCTCAGCCCACGACGGTAGGCTCACGGCTGCTCACCAGGGAGGTGAGGGTGTTGCTTGGTTTCCCAATGTCTTAAGTTCCAACATGGCATGGATCTCAGGAGACGCTGGCTGGTTCTCCCCCTGGGGCAGCTGCCACTTTCCTGAGCCACAGCTGCTTACCAGGGGGGTGAGGGGATTGCTTGGTTTCCCAATGCCCTAAGTTCCAACATGGTGTGGATCTCAGGAGATGCTGGCTGGTTCTCCCCCTAGGGTGGCAGCCAGTGCTTTTTAAACTGGGCCCTGTAAGAGCCTAAGAATTCTACTGGGAGAACTTAGGGATGAGTGGGGTGCTGTAGAGGACCAGCCAGAGGTCATGTAGTGTGGGGTCTTCCATTCTGGCTTTAGTCATTTTTACCCCCTCTACATTTTGTGCTCATATAAGCATTCTGCTGCGAAAAAGAAATCTTGAAAATTACTGTCCTGGTTTATCTCCTACTGCTATTTGATAGGTATCACCATTGGAGCTTAGAGAGATTAGTGGGTTGTGTCAGGTAACCCAAATTATTACATGATCGGGTTAGATCTCAAATTTGACCTCCTGCCTCCAATACTGTGTTGGGGATTCACTATGGCAATTGTGTCCAGACTAAATAAATCATTTCACTAGGACATAGTGTGAGAGAAGCGAAGGTTTGCTTGATTTATATTTCCAGAGGAAACCTGAATTCATTCTTAGAGGTAAAACCTCTAACTGAATCTAAACATCTCACAGATCTGTACCGCTGTTTACAGGAGGACCGAGTAAGAAAGAGTGGAAGTTGATTGTATTAGACACTTTGCCATTGCTAGGACGAAATACCTAACAGCTGCAATTTGAAGGAGGAGAGGTTTATTTTGGGTCATAGTTTCCAGTGGACTTAGTCCATGGTTAGCTGCTTCCATGTCACAAATGGCACAGTGGAGAAAAGTTGTTTAACCTATGATTGCCAAGGAAACAGAGAGGGAAAAAGGTGCCAAGGACAAAATATATTCTTCTGGGTCATGTACCAGTGACCAGCTTCCTCTGACCACACTAGACTTTTGGAGGGACATTTTGGATCTACGTGGAATAATATTACTGGAAAATCTTGTTTCTGAGTAGGCACCCATGAAAGAAGACATGAAAATATCCAAATCATTCATAAAAAGTGCCCAACTTCATTGGAAGCCAAAGAAATGTAAATTATAATAATCTGTTATATAATAGATTGATGTAGAGTTAAAAATTGAGGTTAGTTGACTCCTAGGGGCAAAATAATCATCTTTTATTCTGTTGAGGGAAGTGTAAATTGGTTCCACCTTTTCAGAGGTTGTCTTGAAACATGTTTCTAGATTTTAAATGGAATTATCTTTTGACTTGGAAATCTAGTAATTTATCTGAAAGCAACACTCCTATAGTGCAAATTTCACTGCACTTGTAATAATTTGGGATAGTGTGGGCAGAGACAGCCTTTCTGCAGACTCTGTGTCTCCATGTGGAGAGAACTTTGTTAGGCTGGTGGTGTTCCCAGCATTTGCCTCATCCCTTTACTTACCTGACCCCAGTGAGGCTGAGTAACTTTTCCTGTTTGTGTGCTGGGACAAAGAGCTGAGCATTTCCGTTTGGTCCCTTGTCCTTCACTCTCTGCTTGAATCTTCCTACTTTCTATGAGGGTGCCCTCTCATCTGCTCATGGTCACAAAGCGAGCTGTCTTTTGGGGGGCTACCTTCAGTGGTGAGCTCTACTTTGGGGGTTTAAGTTCAATTTTGGTGGTGGTGAAGGTCTTATTTATTTATTTATTTATTTACTTACTTATTTATTGTTATCTTTGTTTTGATGGCGGTGAAGATCTAATCAGCAGCTGGTTTGGCCCTTACCCCGAAGCTATATTCTTTCAAATCATCTTAGCGCATAATGGAAGTGATATTTGATTCCTGTATGTCTGGATCCTATGTCATTATCTTTTAAAACCTAAAATCTAATAGGGAAATGGAGGGTGTTATTGATAGCCCCTTCAACTTTGGTAATAGAGAAAAATTCTAAACAACTATAATGTCCATTAAATAAATTGTAGTTCCCTCATAACAGAACACCATGCTGCCATTACAAAGAATGAGGTAATGTTACAAGTA
>PVJX010004865.1:14554-90506 GCA_004027295.1 Dolichotis patagonum
TTTTTTTTTTTTTTTTTTTTTTTTTTTTTTTTTTTTATTAGTACCAGGGATTAAACTCACGACCTCGCACTTGCAAGGCAGGCACTTATGCCACTGAGCTAAATTCTCAGCCCTTAGGATCCTTCTGAGGAGGCTTTCCCTACACTGCCTTGACCAGAACTTGTCCTGCTAGACCGACCCATTGCTATGATTACCTCTGAGATCAGGCCTCTTTGCCTAAGGATGATATTAAGGTAGGCAGAAGGCACATGTGGTTACCCTGAAAGAGCATTTCCTCTTTTTATATTGGAAAGAATCACATAACATACTCGAGGTCAAGTCTTGTAGGACTTCAGATTGTTTTCTTTGTGGGCATTCACACAAGTAGAATTACTAAAGGGTATAACTTTTCATGGTGACATTTATATTCTAGTAGTGATAATTACTAGAATTATTAATGATGGTAAATGATACTCTAATAATAACTACCAGCTATTCATTTCTCACAGGAATTTTAATGTTTTTCTTTTTGCTGTATTCTGGATTTGCTGTATTCTGGGTTTGTTGATACAAGACAAAGTGAAATAATAGACCCCTCATACAAACAAAACAAGAAGCAAACACTAATAAACAATCCCAAATTCATATGATCTCAAGGTTTTCTTTCAGTAGTTACTGAATGAATTGAATTTGAGTAAAATTCATAATTAGTCTATCACTGAGTACAAGCTTTGAGGTGAACCTTGATTCCCAATGAGGAATTTGGGGCTGATTGTTGGGGTTAATCTGCCTGCTGGTTCTTCTCGTTCCGTCTCCTTTAGATGCTTTTAGCCTGTATCACTTCCCCATAAATGTGGAAGATATGGAAGTGAAGATAAGGTGAAATCTCAGTTAATTTTGTTTTTTATTACTGAATAAGAAAAAGCCTGAAAAGTGTAAACTGTTAAAATTATCCAAAGGAGGAATTTAAAAATATCTCTGGCCTTAATATCTTTTCATTCTCTGCCTCAGATGATTTAGTCAACTACAGTCAGATTTTCCCCCCCATAAAAGTATTAATCACAGTGGATTCTCTTAGGAGAAAGACAGCGATATAGTTAAAGGCCTAAGAGAACTATTTTGAATGTTAAATAAAATTTGGATTCTAAAGAAAAGTGGGAGGATTTGTTGGCAGGATCCTTTAATTGAGTCAAGCTTTGCAAGTTGTGCTAATACGGCACACTTCATTCTTCTCTGTGTGCCTTGCCTCACCTACCTTAAAAAAATCACACTGGCCCTTGAACAAAGACCTCTGCCTGCATTTGCAGTGGTGAATCTGTGACGAATCTGCAGTTCCACCCCTTTGAGAATCAGTTGAAATTTCTCTTACATATTTCTTAAGTTTTATCTTAATCTTGTATAAAAGATAATCTTTAGAAATTCTTTCCTCTGTAGACTGCTCTGTTTTCCCATAAAACACACTTGCAAATAAGTCTGCGGATTTTTCAACACAGTGCCTGCAGCAACATCCGGGATAAATCCTTTCTTGGCCTCAGATTTCTGTAACCTTCTCCATCCCTCACAATGACACGCACTTTCTCTCATTCATCTTTTATTACAATTCAATATTGTGCTTGAATACCATTAGTTTGTACGCCACATTCCCTGTTTTTTTTTTTTTTTCTTTAAAGGACAAACTACTGTTGTTGTGTACGTTTCATCTGGAAATTGACTTTGGTGTTATAGGTTCTAATATATTTACACAACAGGTACAGAAAGGTATTGGAAAAAAGAAGAAATATTTTTAACATCGTAAACCTCTAGCAAAAATATGTGTGTAATAGAATCTGGTACTGTGGTATTACACACATTACAACTGTCACTGTGACTTAGAGCCTTAGTTTAGCTGAAAGAAAATCTATAACCCTAGAAATGCAACAACGCCCGAGTCACAGTTCAGGGTAATAAATGTTTTTCACAGAATACTGTAATCCATATTTCCAAAGCTGATGCAACAAAGGAATTTCTACTAGAAATCTTTCAATTTCATGGGTGGAGGCTCCAAAGCAGAGAGAAACAGAGAAAAAGAAAAAAAGGTCTTTAGAAAAAAATGATGCACTTGAGTGACATGATAAACTGTCCGGATGTTCAGAAAGCTTAGCCGTCTGGGTTGGAATTCAGTTGCCTGGCATTCCTTGATCAGGCCCGGGAGGGCAAACTCACACCTGCCTTTGAATCCCTTTAGGGCAGTCAGGGCGGGGGTGTTTTTTTTGTTTTTTGTTTTTTTAAATTTTATTTAAAGAGAAAAAAAAAAACAGAATAAAGGGTAGCAACAATATAGAATTCCAAGGAAAAAAGGAAAAGAACAACAACAACAACAACAACAACAAAAAACTAAGAAATTATTACTTGACAAATTACATACTGACTTCTTGGAAACAGTTGTTCAAATTACAAAGTTTAAACATGTACAGTAGACATTCAAACAGTGAGACTGTTAACAGTTCTGCTCCACGATCTGACAAAAACAGCAATATGGTCATTCATCTTACCCACTCAGATATACATGCAATTATATCAATAGGGTAAAATTAAACACAACAAAACAGAACAAAGCGGGTCATAAGAAAGCAATGTAAGAGACATAAATTTCGAAGCTAGACAATCGGAGATATTCATTCTCTATCGTACTGACTGTTGTTTTCTTCCAAATAGTTGTCCATATTGTCCCATACAGGGAATTCATATGAAACAACATAGTATGGAATTGATCTGAGCAGGACGAGGAAGGCATTTCAGGTCTTCAAGACCCGACAATATGAAAGCCAAGAATGGCTGACGTAGTGTCTCTCATTCTCCTAAAAACAGCTGTCCATATCTTCATGTGTGTTGAACTTAAACAAAACAAAACAAGCTAAAATCACTTTGAACAAAGAATGATAGTTTTGCTGAATTTCACATCATGACATTATGGAATCAGCGGGTGTTTTCTTTTAAACAGCATGTTCTTGCTTAGGAGAGTTGTTTTATGACTAGAACAAGGAACTGGGAAGAGGAATGAACCCCATACTTGGATCTTGTAGGGCCCTCTGCAAACTGGGAAAATGAGAGGACAGGTCCTTATTTCATTGCCTTTGTGCTGGCCAGGCCAGGGACTGAGAGCCTGGCGAATATTTTCAGGTGCCTGTGGCTGCCAGCTGTGTCCTCCTGACTTGGTTGGGATGGAGACAGACAGAGAGGGCCCAGGTGGCAAATAGGATGTCAAGCAGCAGAACCAATGAAAAAGATGACTGTTTAATATAGCAGGCCTTGTTCTTGTGCTTGCTTTTGATCACCTATAGCATTATTTTATTTACTGTTATTACTATTGGTATCAAGAATCAAACTCAGGACCTTGAACTTGCCAGGGAGTTGCTATGCCTCTAAGCTGGCCCCTATAGCATCATTTTAAAATGACAGCATGAACTAGAATATTTTTTAGTCCATTTGAGGGAGCATGGGTCGAATCTCTATTTGCCTGGGTTCTGGAATTCGATATCACATAACAGTTCTGTGTCATGCTATTACCTTCTTCTCATGTTAAACTCCTATTCATTCCTCAAGACCCATTTGAATGCCCCTGTAGAAATGATTTTTCCTCGCTTCTCAACTCCAAAGAGAAGCTTATTTGTATTCCTTTTATATCATTTATGATATTCTAAAGTTAGTTGCTCACATGGGCAGCAGATCAATTTGCTGAAGTTCAATTCCCCAAAGTCGTTTAGCCAAATTAAATTCACCAAAAGTCAATTGAGGAAATCAATTTGCCTAAAGCAAATTTTTCTACAAGTCTGTGATTTATTCATTATAAGTTCCTTGATGGCAGAAACCTCTTCTTATTCACTCTTGTTGCTTCTTCATGACTCAGAACATACTGCTCGGGGTATTGAGGGGGTTAGGGGATGCTTATTGCTTATTGAATTTAATTGAATATAATTATAATATAGATGAAATAGCTTCATATTACTCTTGATTTCCTTTATGTTAACTTTTTCTGTCTTGGTTAAAAGGTGCATACCACACCTAACTAAAATAAGAGGCCCAAGAAATTTTTCTGCCAAGTGTGTCCTGCAGGCATAGGGTTTGCATAGAGTTATGTGAAAAATGCAGCCCTTTGTTGAATTTAGAATCTCTTGACCCCTCAGTAGCTTGCGTTCTTCTTTCTTTACTCAACCTCTTGGAAGAATTGGTCTTTATGTACATTAATTTTTCGGTCCTTCTCTCATTGCTGCCTTGTTGCATCGTTGATTCAGTACCATTGAATTGCTATAGACTGAATGGTGTGCTCCTCTGAAATTCAGGTGTTGAAATCTGGTCCACAGTGTGAAATCTGGTCCACAGTGTTGAAATCTGGTCCACAGTATTGGGAGATGGGAGCCTTGGGGATGTGATGAGGTGATAAAGGTGGGACCTTCATGAATGGGATTAGCATTCCTGTAAACAAGATCCCAGAAAGCTCCCTTGGCTCTTTTACTGTGAGAAGATTCAGTGAGAAGGTGGCTGGCTCCACGCCAGACCTTTACCAGACATTGGATCTTCCGGCACCTTGGTCTAAAACTTCTCAGGTTCCACAACTGTAAGAAATAAATTTCTGCTGTTTGTAAGTGGTGATGTTCTATAATAGCAGCCTGATAGACTAAGATAGAAATTGATGTGGAAAAGTGTGGGACTGTAGTAATAAGTATCTAAAAAGGTGGAAGCAGTCTTGAAACTGGGTGATAAACAGAGGCAGGAAGAGTTTTAAGTACATGCTAGAATATGAATGTTGAGGGTGATTCAAGGAGGGTTCAGAAAGAAAAGAGGAGAGCTGGCTGGTAAACCTTAGTCTTAGGGAACGCTGGCTGAGGATGAATCAGATGTTGGTAGGAATATAGATGGTAAAGGCCATTCTGATGAGACAGAAATAAGAAACATGTCACTGAACCCTGGGGGAAAGGCTATCCTTGTTGTAAAGTGGCAAAAACTTAGCTGAATTGTGTTTGGATTCTAGTGTTTTGTGGAATTTGTGGAAATTAAGTACTTGCCTAAGGAAATCACTAAGCAAAGTGTTGAAGGATCAGACCACCAACTTTTCCTGACTATTTATAACAAAGTTCAAGAGAAGAGAAATAAGCTGCCTGTGGTGGTACATACCTGTAATTCCAGCTTTCTGTGAGACGGAAGCAGGAGGATCACAAGTTTAAGGCCAGCCAAGGAATTTGGTGACTTAGCAGGGCTCTGTCTCAAAACAAACAGGCGAACTCAAAAGGGCTGGGAATGTAGCTCAGCGTGAAGGCCCTAGGTTCAATCTCCAGTACTGGGGCAGGGGTTGGGAACAGAGATTTAAAGACAGAATTAGTCATCAAAAATGAAATAGAGCTTAGAACTGCAGAGAATTCACAAGCATATACCTATTGAAAAGACCAAAAATATCTATTTAAGAGAGGATACCTAAGGTGGGACCAAATGACTGTTAGTTGGTCAATTTGACAAAAACCAAGAGATATTATTCAAGACAGTGGAAAAATGAACCTGAAGCAATTCAAAGTTTATCGATTCTGCCACTCCCATCATAAGGTCAGGGTACCAGGAGCAGAATGGCTTTAGAGCATGGGTCAGAAGGACAAGGTGCCTTCACCCAGGGTCACATGAGTGGGGCTCTCAGAGAGCTGTGTGAGCATGACTGTTTTTGTCTAGATTTCCAAGGACAGGCCCACCTGGAAGCACCACAGGCACAGGACTCCAGCCTGAGAGAGCTGGGGACTCTGTAGAAAGTCACTGCTGGGCTTTTCCACTGAGCCATGAGAGTGACATCTTCGTCTTACTTGGCCTGGGGGGCAAAGCACTGAGCCAAAGAGCAAAATGCCTGCACCTTAGAGTTGAGTGCTGTTTCCCCAGATATGTTTTGGAGTTACTTTGAACCTGTCACCCCTTTATTCTTTGCTGTTTCTTCTGGAGTGAGAATGTCTATGCCTTGCCTGTCCCTCCATTATATTTTGGAAACCTATGACTTTGGTGTCATAGATTCACAACTAGAGAGGCATTTTGCTTCTGGATAGATTGTACTTGAGTTTCATCTTTATCTGATCTAGATGATGTTTAAATGAGACTTTAGACTTGAGGCTAGAATGAGTAAAGATTTCTGGAGCTTCTGTGTTGGAATGAATATTTGTATGTAAGAAGGACATGAATTCGGGGAGTCTATGTGTAATACTATAGGCTGAATGTTAAGGTCTGTCTAGAATTCAAGATGAAAGCTAATCCCAGTGCGACAGTATTTACGAAGGAGGCTTTGGTATATAATTAGGTCATGAGGGTTGTCTCAGTTACTTTTCTCAGTGCTGAGACAATACCCAACACCCAAAGTTAAAGAGGGAAAGGTTTATTTATCTCACAATTTGTAGAGGTTTTAGTCCATGATTGGCCAAGGGAGGGTGGCACAAGGCAGAGGGGCAGTGTAAGACAGCAAAAGCAGCTAGAGATTGAGAGACAAGCCTCTTTCTGTACCTTATATTGTATCCAGCCAACCTGCCCTCAGGCAGGTGTAGCACTCACACCCTTAAACCCAGTATTGGACCATGATTTAATCATAAACTCTAGATTCAACTACCTCTGAAGAAGCCTAAGAGTGCATGAAGCTTTGAGGGGACATCTAGACACAAACCACAACAAGGGTGAAGTCCTCATGAATGGGGTTTGTGCTTTTATAAGGGAAACCTCAGGGGATCCCTTTTTTCTTCTGCTGAAAGAGAACACAATGGGAAGACTCATGTATGAAACAGGAAGAGGACTCTCATCAGACATCCGATCTGCCAGCACTTTGGTCTTGGTCTCTAGAACTGTGAGAAATAAGTTTTTGTTGTTTTAAAACTATATGTTCTATAATATGCTGTTATAGCAGCCTGGATGAGCTGTGAGAAATGGATTAGACAGCTTCAGAGATCTGAACTCACACCTCAGACCCCAGCAGTACACACAAGCCACTGAGATGCAGGCAAGCCCCCGGGACCTGTGGTGAGGGGAGCGATGTGGACAGTGCAGCGCTGCTAAGCGCCCACCACCTGGCCCGCAGCCCTTCCCTTCCTTGTGCTCCATTTTGCTGAGATACTAGCTGGCCATCTGCCCCAGGGACAATGGTGTCCTCTCCAGTTCCAGAGAATAAATGACAACTGATTCCTGTCAATCTTCCTAATCCATTCTCATTCACTAGGGAGTGGCGAGGGGAGTACACCGAAGCCTAGCTGGCAATGACACAGAATGGAGTGCCTCCCAGGGGACTTCATGAGGTTTTTCTTTTTCACTTTTACTAAGGGGTGAGATTTGTTTCCTGCTTTGGCTATTCATGAGTGAGGATGTGGTGCTTGGTACTGTTTCTTCTGACCACGAGGCACAAAGCCATGAGAAGCACCAAGCACTGAGCTCAGACAGACCTGTTCTCTGCGGCCACAGGTGAACTGTTACTGCAGCTGCTTTGCCCCAGAGTTTGGTGTGTAAACCTTGGTACCTGAGTTTTCTGCTATCTCCAACTGAAAGCACCCTAAAACACCTTTTAAACTGGGTGTGAAAGTGCATCTCTATAATCCTAACATTTTGGGGGCCAAGGCACGAGAATTGTAAGTTTGTGCACAGCCTGGGCAACTTAGTGAGACATTGTATAAAAAAGAAAAAAAAAAGGTTGTATAGCTCGTCGCAAAGGCCCCTAGGTTCAATTCCTAGTACTTCCCCCCCCCCCACACACACAAAGAAACTAACAAAAAGTAGCTGTTGTACTTCATGAAATAGTTGAGTTCCTTGACAACAAGCATTTGGTAGACATTCCCTGGGACCTCAGGTCTCAGCCATGCACGAAGCCTTATATGACTTAATGGACAGTCAGCTGTGGCATCTGTGGGACCTTGGGCACATTCCTCAATCTATCTAAATCTCATTTTCCTCCGCTGTAAAATGGGATAATAAAAGCTCCCCCTACTCCCCTACATGGGGGCGTACACACACACCCCCCTCAATTCAAGGAAGATATTATTATCTATAGAGATGATGGAATAGAAAGAAAGGCAAGGAGAGGTATATTGTAGAAAGTTGAATTTTTGTGTTTGGCGTAAACCTATGTCTCATGTGGCCAGAAATCTGAGTCTCTTATCAGCCCACACTGCTCCTCTCACCCTTCTAATACCCAGGCTGAGGATTTTGGGACATTTTACTCCAAATGTGCTTTCCCATAATTCTGATGTCTGGGGTTGATTTGAATCAGCTGCTCTTTTGTGTCAAGGGGCAGACACTCCTGATCCAGATATGGGGACCCTTGGGGGAAGAACAAAAGCAAACATGTCACTTAATAGGCACAGTGTTCCCTCCATTCCCTGATGCCTGAGCTGCTGCTGTGATTGGCCTTGTCATAGGAGGGCGGGAGAGGCCTGGCTGCAGTCAGTAGGGGTGTAAGCACTGCAGTGGAGTCATGTTCTTAGTTCATCTGGCTATGGTGCACTGCCAGGAAATGTTTTTCTCCTTATCTCACTTTCCTGAACACCTCCCCCTATCTTTCTTACTGGTTAACATTAAAGAACAAAGACTGCTGTTCTTTCCTCCAGTGCTATAAGGGTTTGCTTCCCAACCCCTCTAAGGCTATTATATTTTTGGCCAGCGATGCCTAGAAAAGGTCCTGTGTAGGGTTCAAATTCCTGCAGAGAGAAAACCATCTTGCCTTGTGCATGGATTCCTTGGCTGTTGTGCTTTGTGTGGCTCCTGCTTTGGCTGCCGCTTGTCACAACTGAGCTTGCTCCCTTCACTCCCATCTTCTGAAGTGAAGCCAGAGACAAAATTCAAGCATCAAAGCCAAGTGCTTTCTCACTGGTGCCTTTGGTTTTTTTTTTTTTTTCTTGCATAAATCTATGCAAGTGATTAATTCCATGTGCATTTTCCCTTCGTTTCCAGGTGGGGCTTAAGGTCTAAGCCCCTCTCTGTATTTTGAGGGTACCTGTGTTGGTCGTGGCCCTCAGGTGAAGTTGGTGTCGCTGTAGTGACTGTGCACTATTATCTGTCCAAACGTTTTCCTTTCTTGTGGGGACTACTCTACCTTCTAATTTCTGGCACTATTTTTTTTTTCTTATGGGGGAAAAGAAAAAATTATGTTGATTTCAAAGAAAAATCACATTTTTAGCATTAAAAGGAGATGAAAGTATATATTCTAAAATATTAAAATAAAAACCTATGGTCCCTTATTAGGATCAGTAGCATCATTAGAAAGGCATGATGCATTTGTCATATATATATATTTACATATACCAGTGTGGTTAATTGAAAAAACAAATAATGACCAACCTATTAATATGATTGGTCATTATTGATTACTGATCATCTCTTCAGCCTATATTATGTTCTCTAAAGTAACTTTCTTTCGAGAAGCCAGAGGGTCTCTTGGAGAATGGCAGATTTCTGGTCTGGAGCAGAAACTATATGAAATGACTCTGGAATATCTTATACTAAAGATCATGGACATGACCAAAGATGATTAGAGATGTGTCAAAAGAACTCATGAGCTCATTTAAAGAGGCTCCCACAGGACAGAGATAGAACAAATTGAACAGAAATATGAACATAATTGCAAGGGTTTAAATACAAAAAGTATCTCTAAATCTGTGAGCATGAAATATTGGAAAAAAAACTCCTGAGTAATCATTTTTAAAGAATGGTAGGTAACAAACTCATTATTTGAAATCAGGGAAAGAAACATTTATCTTACTCTTCTTTTATCTGCTATACTCTCAGGGGAAGTTTCCCTTTTTATGATTATTCCATTTAAGACATGAAGAAAGAATAATAGAATTGGAATATTACTTTTATTGTAACCTCTGATGGATTAATGAATGTTGGCAATGATCATCACTGGCTGCTAATATTACAAAAACAGAGCCAACTAGACATAACAGTACCTATGAAGCATTCTTGATTTAAAAAGTATAAAATCTGAATCTGATTAAACCTAGATGTAGCTGCCAAATCACAGGAAATAAAGAGAGAAAGAAGCACGTTAAGTGATACCATGAGGATACAACCAGCAAAATCCAGGCTCTATGAAACACCACAGGATAAACTGGTTTCTTCAACAAACACATCACAAGGCAACAAAGATGAAGGGGAACTTACAGATTAAAAATGACTTCGGTGACTTATGAGGATCTTGGTTCAAACAAATTTAGAAGGTTTTATGAGACAGTGGTAGTAGGTCGGACATTGATTGGATATTGAGTGATATTAAGAGATTGTTAGCTTTTTAGTTGTGACAACAATGTTTTAAAAAAGAATCTGTTTAAGTTTATGGAAGAAAAGATATGTCAGAGATTTTGTTCAAAATAATTATGGGGGTGTGGGTGGGATGAAACAAGATTCACCATGAGTTGATAATTATGGAAGCAGGATGATAGGTACTTGAAAGTTAATTATACCACCCTCCCCATTTCTGAATATATGTTTGAAATTTTCCATAATAAAAAGTGAGACAAAAGCATGCATTAATTCAGCGCTTCTTATGGGCTATGTTGTGAATTCTAAGGACAACTCATTCAACTAATCCTTGGAAAGGGTCTCAAACATACCATTTGTGGTGGCAGGATAGTTTTGAGTTGAAGGCATTTGAGAATCAACAGCTGCAGGCAGAGGCTTTCTCTGCTTATCTGCGTGAAGCAGAGCCTTCCAAAAGAAGTTAACTGCCATGAATCCCTCTTTATGGAAAGCTTCTTGTTGAGGAGAGCATTAGTCTGGTCACTAAAGGAGAAAAGTCAGTAGGGATGAGACTTTGCATAAACAGATCTTGCTAAAATAAACCTTACCTTCCATTAATTCCTCCATTTGCTTCTCAGTTATTCTGCACCACTTACTAGTCCTTGAAACCCTAACTGCCTTCCCCTTGATAGATGGCATATAATGTATGCTCCAAATTCTAACCACTTTCTTAAACCACAATTTTCTGTGAACTCCCATGAACTATATAAATAAAAATGTGTAGTTTTACTTGCTAGTCTTTTTTTTTTCCTAGTGTAATTAACAAGCTAATCCAAGAGGAGAGGGAAAAAAATGTTTCCTCCCCTGCGGTTCACAGGAACTCCATGAGGTAGACACCATTACTGATGTTTCATAGACAGGCAACGAAGCACAGAGATTATGTGTTTCAGGACAAACTGTTTTACTGGGGCAGTGCTGCTACCAGATACATCTTACTGTAACTTAACAACAAAAGTTTATATTTCACTCATGCAAAGTGATTCTCTGGGATATCTCTATCTGGTGCGTGATCACATTTCAGGCTGTTTTAACTGTTTGGAATCTCCATATGAACATAACTGTGAGGCAACAGAAGTGAGAACAGGCAGAATCAGTAATCAGTGTTTAGCTGGGTGTAATGAACATGCCTATAACCTTAGTACTCTGGGAGGAGGAGGCAGGAAGATCACCGGTTTGAGCCAAGTCTGGGCAAGCTAGTGACTTAGTGAGATCCTATTTCAAAACAAACCTATGAAGAATAAATAAATTTTTAAAAACAGCTAGAGATACAACTCAGTGAGAAGTCTTGGATTCAGTCCTTACTATCAGCGATGTTGGAGAATCATCTCTTAAACCTTCCATCTATAAGTGTTGGCATCATTTCTGGTCTTTAGCTTCAAGGACACAGAGATATCCAATCTTTCAGGGTGACGAGAAGTGGAGAAGAGTCAGTGTATCAGTCAGAATCAGATGGCACAGATGGGAAACTGAAGAAGTTTAACGAAGAGATGATCTAAAAAGATGGTGGAAGGTTAAAGGAAACCAACAAGGGATGGCAAAGCACCATCAGAATGAGCAAGAGCAAATAGCTATTGCAGCCCCTAAACTTGAACTAGGAATGGCTGCCAGGACCTGTGTTGATCAGAGAACTCCTTGATACCCGTGGATGTTAAGAAGGGCTCTTTAACAGGGACTATGGCCCTAGGGAGAGCGTCCTATCACTTTTATCCATGATCCTACAGGGAAAATAAATACTCTGCTCTCACACTCCTCTCATGCTCTAGTTTCTTGACAGTTTCTTCTGTCAATGGAATCCAGCTGGAAGCTAAAGGAGAAGGATGCTCACTGACATGAATTGGCCTCCTCTGGAACAAATCAGGGTGGTGAAGGGAGCAGAATGGATGGGGAAGGACAAATGAAGAATGGTCAGCACAACTTGATTTAGTGAGCAGTGAAATGCCGGCCACATTGTGTAACTTCTCCACAGTTGCACAGCTAGAAAGTGCTGGAGCTGGCATTTGTATCCTGGCATCTTTTCCAGAGTCTTTGCTTGGTATCCAATGCGATGGAATCCTATGTTGTATCTCTCACTGAGTCCCAGATTTTCTCAGATTAAAACTCGCTTGATTTTCTGCTGGTCCTGCATCTGATAATATGTGAACTTGGAACTGTTGGGGTACCATACGGAGCTTGAGTTTGAGGCCATACTGTGGTCAGGGTCATCACTGCCCTTGCAGTGGGATGGTCGAGGGAGCTGACAATGTTGTTTGTGTAGGACACTTTTTAAAAAACCACCTTTAACCCTCTTGGAAGAAAATATTTGTTCCTTCTTGGAATACTTGGAGGCCAGCTGAAGCTCATTCTTAGAGGCAAGTTTTGAGGTTGCCCCGTTATGACTTGTGGATTAAAAAGCGGGAGTCAGATTATCTATACCCAAAACTACCTGATACGGGCTCTTATTTTCCCTATCTGTACCTGAATGGCACAAAGACTCAGTATTATAAATGCTTTACTACATCTTATTAAAATTGAGAACATAGTTTTAATCTGTAAAAAAGAAGCTGCACAGGTAGGGTGAAAGATTACTTTAAGCCTTATGGCAGACAAATGACAAAATAAGCAACTATACTTAATTGCCTTGTCAGATTCCTAGATAAATTTGCTTCTTAGTCTGGATGACATGCACTTTTTTTTCATACTAGAAACCACTGATAATTTTATAAGCATTTGTGCGTATCTTACTTTTATCCAAAAAATTTTCCCTAGGGGACATTACCTGCTCAGTCTCTTCAAATTTTAGAAGCATTAAAGAAACCCTAGCAAAGGTCCCCAACCTGTACTGGGCCATGGCCTGTTAGAAATTGGAGTGAACAGCAGAAGCTGAGTGGTGATTGAGCGAGCACAGCCTCACCTGTATTTAGAGTGCTCTCCACTGCTTGCCTGAGCTCTGTCTCCTCTCAGATCAGTGGCGACATTAAATTTTCGTAGGAGCAGGAACCCTACTATGAACTGTGCATGCAAGGGTTGCACACTCCTTATAATCCAATGCCTGGTGATCTGAGGTGGCACTGAGGTGGTGATGCTAGTGGTGGGAAATGTCATTATTATATGTCACAAACACATATTACTACTACTACTAATAAAAGAAACTACCCTCCTCCCCAGCCCTGGTCCATGAAAAAACTGTCTGCCATGAAACTAATCTCTGGTGCCAAACAACTTGCTGCCCTAGAAGAATCAAAGGCATGGGGAGGAGGGAGGTGAAGGGACGGAAGATGTGAAGTACCTCTAGAGAATGTCCTCTATCACTCCAGGAAGTGTACTTTAATGATTAAAATCTACTCTGTACTATAGACTTCAATTGGCCTTCAGAAAATGGTTATGGATTCTATAGTACACTTACATGTTACTGTGACTGAAGTGACCTTCTACATAAAACACAGACAGACAGGCAGGCAAACAGAGGGACACACAAATTACTACAATTACTACAAATTGCTGATAGTTTTAAAAATGCTTGTGGAGTGAGAAGGAGTAAAATTTTTAGAGGCCTTTTATGTAGGCTATAAAATTTTGAGGATTTTTCAAGTTATTCCTGGAATAATTAGAAGTGAGAAATTGATTTGGACCACAACAGATTAGACAAAGGTTTAAAATATATGACTTTGGCCCTTTAGCTCTCCTCTCATTAAAATATGGTACAAATTTTAAAAGTCTCCTTGATTTTGGTCCTGATGAATAAAATAGGGATAGAGTTAAAGTCTAAATTTTCTGTATTTTATGTCCACTAATATTCACTTGAATGAAGAAACAGTCCATTAATTTGTGAAAATCATATACTCAGATTATAACAAATACTTCAGGTAAAAATAAGTATGTTCATCATGATAGATTGTAACAGGCATTTGATACAAGTTAATAATTGTATTTCACAATGTCTAAGGGGCATAGATGGATACTTTCTTAACATGATAGGAAAAATCTCAAACCAGTAGATAATTCTTAGTGCAAAATAGTAAAGGCTTTCCCATTAAAGCCAGAAGCAAGGTGGGAAAACCCACAGTCACCATTACTAGTAAATATTCTATGTTCTAGCCATTGTGTTACTACAAGAAACATAAATAGGAGGTTTAATTACAAAAATGGAAAATAAAAATTCTCATCATTTGTAGTAGCATGTTATGTATTCTAAAAATACAAGAGTGTTAGCTAAAAACTCCTTGAAACTATTAATAATATTTACAAAAGTATGAAATCTGCCCTTTATACTTAGCTTAAACTTAACAAGAAACCATGCAGGGGTTGTGTGATGTTATAATGAGGAGCCTGAGTGTATTGTTTGTTTTGTTTTGTTTTTTGGTACCGGGAATCAAACTCACAACCTTGCACTTGCCAAGCAGGAACTTGAGCTACTGAGCCAAATCCCTGGCCCTATTTTTGACATTTAACTTCTGACACTTAAGCTTTACTCTTAATAAGTTGCTAAGTGTCTTCCTTCTGTAGTGTTGGTAGGAGACTCAAACCACCCAAGCTCCTGTCCCCATGAAGGAATACCAGGCCTAGTCTTGACCACAGTCAGCACTCAGATCAGTCTCCTCCCTTGATCTCTCAAACAATTTTAGATCCACTTGAGAGTCCTCTCCTGGCCGCCCTAGAGACTTAAGTTATGTAAGTATTCAGTCTCCTCATATCTGCTCGCATGGTAGAGGCACTTAGCAATGTTGGCATTCAAAACAAACTTTGTGTGGGGATCCCTCCTACTTTTACAGAGGGACTATGACAGATACAGAGCAGAAGCAAAAAGACTACTATGAATAGTAATGGCTAATACTTATAAATAATTATTATACCTTTTTGTACTACTTTTAGTACCTCAAATGGCTTAATGCTTGTAACAATCCTATGAGAGCATCATTACCTTCCTTATAGATGATTTATATAGAGACCAGGAGTTAGACATTCTGTACTGGATCACATAACTGATCAGAAGTATGATCAAGATAGAAATCAGTCAGTCTGAGTTCTGAACCTTCTTTAAGCCTCTTTAAATTATGTGTACTTTTCTGTGAGTGATACATCTTACTCTATGAGCTATCCTGTGTTTGGCTTAATATTTTGCATGAAAAACACGCACCTATAGGTATAATCCGTGGTGACTACAATGTGCATTCATCTTCTCTTGGTAGGCAGTTTGGCATTTTTTTTGTATTTAAATGCTGACTTGCACCATATGTTTAGAATTTGATATATCAAGACTTTGGAAGAAGAAACTGAGGCAGAGTGATTAAACTTGCTTGGAGCCATATATTCATGAAGAGGCAAAACCAGGATCTGCTTCTCTGAAATATAATTGTTAACATTTGCTCCTGTCCTATTAAGAGGTGTAGTTGATTTCTGTATTCCCTTGACTGCAGACCACCATGCTTCTTCCGTGACCAGTATTTTATGGTTTAGATAAAAAATGTCTCCCCAGAGACTTATATTATTCAGACGTGGGGCTTTTGGAAGGTGATTGGATCATGAGACAAGATACTTACCAGTGAATTAATCTACTGATGAATTCATCACTGAATGTGCTGTTAGGAAGTGGGACCTGATTGGAGGTGAATCACTGAGGATGTGACATGGAAAGGTATGTTGTTGTCCCTGATTCCACCCTTCTCTTTGCTTCCTGAATGCTATGAGTTGAGCGGCTTTCCTCCTCCATGCTTGTCCACCAGGCATTTCCTCCTTGGAGCCAGCCAACCATACATGGACTGAACCCACTGGAAACATGAGCCAAATAAACTTTTCATCCTTTGAATTATGGGTGTTGGCTATTTGGTCCCAGTAATGGGAAAACTGACCAACACACAGTAGAATGTGGCAGGAGTGATGCTATGCAATTTCAACACCTTCCTTACTCGACCTAGTAGCTTTTGCTTTCTGTGTTCAGAAGACTAACACCATGTAAGAAGGGCTCCTAGCCTGAGCCTCAGTGACACAATGCTGTGAGAACCCTCAGCCATGTGGAAATGTTCGAAATTGGGAAACCATGTGGAGAGAAAGACAAGGTGAAGAGTGTTGAGAAGTAATGCATGTGAGTCAAGGAGTCATCAAGGAAGGGATCCTTAGGCCTAAACTGCCCCAGCCAACATCACATGTAGAAATAAATGAGTGTCCCACCAAGATCTTCCTGAATTTGTCTTGATCTTCTTGCTATGTGGTTCAGGTTGGCTGTGAGATCATGGCAATTCTGCCTTAGCCTCTGGAGTGCTGGGAATACAGATGTACACCATGACTCCCACCTAACTGGCCCTTGTATATTTATTCTGAGACAAATCATGCTAAGTCATTAAGTTACTCAGGTGGAGCTCGAACTTGCCATCCTTCTGCAAGTTCTGGATTTACAGGTGTGTGCCACTGTGTCTGGCTAGATACCAAGGTCTTTAAGGGTGTTTTATATTGTTATGAGGGGAAGCTAATACTCAGTGAAGTTATGTATACATATCTGAGCTAAAATCTCATGACTTGTTTTTGCCAAGAGGAAAATAGTAATCAAGTATGTTTTTATTTAGCTTTTTAGTTTCCAAAATGCTCTTTCACATCTATCATATCCTTTGATCTTCCTAATAAGTCTAGGATGGATGGAAAAGGTGGTGTTATTATTCTGACTTGTTCATAAGGAAATAGAGGTTCAAGAAGGTTACATGTCTTTCCTAGCACCATGTGGGTGGGATCAGAGGTAAGGCACGACCAGACTACTTAAATCACAGTCGGTTTCTCAACAGCAGCCACCAGCTTGTGAGTTGCACAAGACAGAATGGATCGCACAGGAGTTGTGCCTCTTGTTGATGTTTTAACCATTATGTTGGATGTATGTTCAGTGAAACTCACTTGTTTCCAAGACAACAGTGTTCAAACAAAAACCTCAGTGGCTCTGAAGGAGGCACCCTCACTGTCATTTCCATTGTTTTGAAGAATTACACAGTTTGATGAGCAGAATGCCAGCAATGATTTAATTCACATAGTTCCATAGAGCCCTGATGGAGCAGGAAAGCAGAAGAAGAAAAGAAACAGACTTACATGTATATAAATGTGGGTGGTATTTCTGTGGTGAGTCTTTTAATAGAAATCCAGGAAAATCCAGGGATCAATGCTTTATAGAATAGAACAACAATCTGGAAAGAAAACAGTAGATGTATGTTGAAGTGGTGAGATGGGAGTTGGGGGAGGGAAGGGGAAAAGATGGGGAAAAGGGAGGAGCAGTCCTTATCCTTCAGTCTTTTCTCTGACTTCCAATGGAGGAGGCCTTGGATGAAGCGATCAGATTTGAATTCTTTTCATTGAATCAACTTGGAGTATTCGTTTTGCTTTGATTTGCTTTTCTTGTGAGGTATTCACTTGGGCTCTAATTTTCCTTTTTTTTTTTTTTTTTGCCTGTGAAGATAAAGAGATTTTTGAGCAGAGCAGAAATGGAATACATTCATTGTACTGGCTGTATGCCAGATTTTATTACAATTTTTTATTAACCTGTCTTATTACAGGATGGAAAATTGGTCTCTCAGGTATGTGAGATGGAAGAGGCTCTTTTAATTCTTCCACTCTAGTATTTAACTCATTCAACATTTACATACTGATTATTCTATAAAGCCCCTGCCCTAAGAATTGAAGATCTGGAAATGAATAAGGCACATCATTTAGTGCAGTGGTGGGAACCTATAGCACACGTGTTGTTTTTCTTTTAAGACAAAAGATGTTAATGTATGAGTTGTTGTTTTCTGAACTAAAACCTCAGTATTCAGGTTTAATTGCAGTGCTGGCACTTTCTGATAAATAAGTGGGTTTGGGGTTGCAGTTTGGGCACTCCTCTCTAAAAGGTTCACCAGCACTGATTTAGTGGCTTGTGTTTACTTTACTCACTTGCTTGACTACCGATAAATGATGCACATATTATAACCCCGTTGTAAGCCACAGAGTGATTGTCCAGTCTGTGATTTTTGGGCCATACTCATTTATTCATATAGTCAAGTAATTATTAATTCTTACTAAGAGCTACACTGTTATGCCATGTATCTAGATGTCTCCCTAATGTCTCATGTGCTCATAGGTGGAACATTTTGGAGGTGGCTAGCTTTAAGGTTTATGAATATGTATTGAGGGCATGCGATAATGAAATGAGCCCGCTGATTGGTTCAGCCTAGTTGTGGATATGGATAGTGGAAAGACCAGCTCTGGGTAGGGTAATACCATCCAGTAGTCTTGTAGCTTGGAAGGGGTAAATGGGAAAGGGAGGCTTGCTGATTGCTGCTTCCTGCCTCACGAACCATGGGCTGTTTCTCCTCTGTGGTGCTTCTCTGCCATGCCAGCCCTTCTTGGAGTCAGTTGACTATGGACTGTGAATTAAAATAAACTTTTCCTCCTTTAACTTGTGGGTATTTTGTCCCAGCAATGAAAAAATAACTAAGACACACATATTCTGATAGCTATTGGTGTTTTAAAAAGTGAGAAAAAGTAACATGTATGACAGAGAATTAGTATCTAGGCTATGAAAAGAACTTTGCAAATAAAGAAACAAACCAACAGATAAATGGGTAAATGATATAAAATTTGGGTTCACAGAAGAACAGAACATAAAAAGGTTAAGGAGTATTTGATAAGCTGTTCACCCCAGTGAGGAAGTGCAAAATAACATTATCACAAAGTACTATTTCACTTTTATGGATTAGCGTGGCAGAAATGAAAAGGTCGTGGGATATATCTGAGTTGTAGGAAGAGGGCTACTCTTCTTTGCTTTGATGGAAATGGGAAAATAACACCAGACTTAAGGGTGGGTATTTGGATATTACTTTAAAATGACCACATCCTCTGATCAGAGGTTCCCCTTTAGACCTCTGCTCTGGGGAAACCCATCTGCCTGCACCAAACAATGCAAAGGGGTGGACTACAGCATGGTTGAGCTCAAGAACAATATTATCACTATCCACATCAACATGGGTTAATTTCAAAAATATAAAGCAAAAAGAGCAAGTTGTAGATTTATATGTACTCTCTGACCATAAGTGTGAAAAAAGACCACCCCCCAGACACGCATGAGCACGCACGTGTGCATGCACGTGCACACACACACACACACACACACACAGAAGAAATCAATATTATTTGCTTTTTAGGGTAGAGTGGCATGGAAAAGATATATACTGGATTTAAAAAGTAGTAGTAGTTATCACTTGGCATCTGGTGGGTGTTTTCATCTATATGCGCAATATGTATTTTAGGTAAATAGATCATATGTAATTTATTTGTAAAAATTAGAGAGAAACAGTAAATAGGATACAATCCCTATCTTTAAGGAACTTACTAATGATTGCCTTATTTATGGATAAAACTGGGATTAGAAATCAGGTTTCCAATTTCCAAGTGCAACGATCTGTCTCTTGGCTATATGATGAATTTAACCACCTGTGAAGAATCACAAACTCTCTGACTTGCTTTCTGCAAAATGAAAGCCTTTCTAGTTGGCACAAAGGTTATGGCCTTTTATTTCTTTCTTGGAGACTGGGGCATTTGTGCCTGGGAATTTACATTTAAGTTTTTAAAATTAAAATGAATTGTTAAGACTTTTTATAATTACCATATAAAGTATATAGAATGACAGTACAGTAAAAACACTCATAAGCCACTCCCATGTGAAGGAATAGGAGGCACATGCATTTTCAAAACAGAAACTGATAGACCTTTTGGACTGTCCCATCAAAGACAAGATCAGACCCGAGGGGTTGGGTGGTGTTCTTTCCCAGCCTACATTAGCATCGTTTCCACAGCTCCCTAGCAGCCAAATGAATTAAACAAATGGCCCTATTTGGAAAATTGGAATCCTCTCCTCTCTGTGTGCTAAATGGCTGAGTAGTGATTTATCTGTACTGTTCCTAGAGGGTGAGAAGTCACATAAAGGTCTCAGAGTTGTGACCAGAGGTAAATAGAGTGTCTAAGTGTATTTAGCAAATGACAATGCAAACCACAGAGAAAATATAGCACAGGGGAAGCAAAATGCACATTTGCTGTCTGGGAAGTAATTGAACATTTATAGTTTGGGAATAGCTAGTTCAGAGCACAAGGAAGGGAGATTCTTGCTTCAGTCAAAGAAAGAATCTGTGTTCTTTTGGAACTCAATAGGGAATTAAAAGGAATGTATTTATCTAAGTACCCCAGTTTTGAAGTTCTTTGAGTCTTTAAGATGGATTTAAGCAGGAACTAGCAGAAACTAGTATGTCTGGTGGGAGAGAGATACAGAGACTGAGACAGAGACAGGGAGAGGAAGAAAGAAAGGGACAGAGGGGAAGGAGAAAAGAGAGAAGAGAGAAAAGAGAAGGGAGAAGAAAGGCAAGAGGAGGGCGAGCAGAGAAGGGAAGCAGACAGACAAAAAGGCAGAGAGAAAGTAAGTTTGTTGCTATAACCTTATCTCTCATGCTCTTCTAAAGCATTTTGGAACCACAGATTCTACTCATATAGCATAAATGCCTCGCAGTACCTTTCCGAAATGACAAATATTTGCTCCATATAAAGGGCTGAAAATTGCTGCCTTCAGAGTAAGAGATCAGAATCCAAAGGAATGACTGCTTTGTTTTATTCACAAATATATTGATAAGAAAGAGCTCTGCTTAGTTTCTTATTTAAGGAATTGGTTTTATTTTATTTAACAAGTAGAAATCAAGATTTTTTCTTTTACTAGTGTATGTTTGCAATACAAAATAGTGATGTTAGTTGTAGGAAATTGGTGAATGCATGTAATATATCTTGATCATTTTCAATCCTTTTAGTCTCTTCTCCCTTAACTTTCCCCTCCCCTGATCCTTTTTACCATCTCCAAAGCGTTTGCCTTCTTGTTTCCCATTGTCTTTCATTATTTTACTCACTTATTTATATTTTAGGTTACTCACATAAGAGAAACCATGAAATATTTAACTTTCTGTGTCTGATTCATTTCACGTAGGATTATCGTCTCAAGTACCATCCATTTTCTTGCAAATGACATGATTCCATTCTTCTTTATGACTTAATAATATTCCACATGTATATCCTACTTTCTTAATTAATTTGTCTGTTGATTGGCAGCTAGACTGTTTCCAGAGCTTAGCTATTGGGAATTACACTGCTTTTAAACATGGGTATGCATGTACCACTGTAATATGATGTCTTTAGTCCTTTTGGGACTATATCAAATGGAGTTTCTATTTTTAACTTTTTGAGGAATTGGATTGTACCAGTTCCTAGAAGTTTTCCATCTCTTACCCCATATCCTCCTCAGCTTCTGATGTTCTTGACGAGGGCCTTTATAAATGGGGCAAGATGAGATTTCAGAGTTGTTTCTATTTGCATTTCCCTGAAGACTAAAAATAAAGCAGAGAAGGTAGGAAACAAGGAGAAGATCAGGGGAGGTAGGGAGGTAAGGGAGAGGGGAGTAAAGGAATGAAAAATGATAAGACCTATTGTATGCGCAAATCAGTTCCCCTAAATGAACATCATTATTCTGCATTGCAGATATATGCCAGTTACAAAAAAAGAAAGAAAGAAAGAAAGAAAAGAAAGGACTGATGAGTCTCCAGAGGCTTGTGGCAGTCATTTGGGATCCCCAGAAGCCATTGCTCCCTGAAGTCCCAGTTCCCTGGAAGTGAGGTTGCTCTGCCTAAGGTTACCGTGGGCCACCCCGTCCTGGAAAGCACTCCATTGGGCCTTCAGCGAGGATGGCAGTGGCAGCAGTGGCAGCAGTGGCAGCCGCAGCTGCTGCAGGGCCTCTTCCCTGTAGTCACTATCTGCTGGAATAACCCCCAACTCCTCAGATGGAGCCTTCCCAGGAGCCCAGGGGAAGGAACCCCAGGCTGACACTCCTCTCTGCCAGCTTCTCTATCATCCCCTCAGCCTCTTGCAGCTCCGGAAAGTGGTAGCCCAGCAATGCCTGTGTCTTCAAGGTGTGGCCCCTCCGCATTCTGGATACTCCCATACAGCATCACCAGACGGACATCCTCCTTTTCTTCATGCTTTGGCTGTTCTGCATTTTTTGGCTTTATCTTCCTGAGTGCATCATAGTCACAGTGGATCAAATTCAAATGCTTGTCAAAAACCTCAAAGGTGTCAATGCCAATTCAGCCATCTTGCATGATGTATCCCATCATAGCCAATGTACTACAGCATCTTGCTCCTCTTCCCCAGTCATGGTTGCTGTTTTATCAACTCTGATGTCCACAGTAAAATTTTGGTATCCTTAAAACCTAGGGGGAAAGTTATATATAAATGTAAGTGGCAAGTTCTCCTTGAAACAGTGCAAATTGTGCAGAAGCTTCATGCTAGAACATTGCCTGGCTTTTTCTTGAAGTCAGTTACTTTGAGGTCCCCACACTGCTTTAGCCACCTCTTGGGGGCTGAGCTAAGCATGCCCATCTCAGTTCTACCTGGAAAGCCACCACATATGCTTGTGCTGCCGAGAATGCCTTGGGGACAACTGACACTCTTGATTACTTGGAAATGCGGTCTTTCTGTGTGACTTGACTGCCACCTCTGGCACATGCTGATCTGTAGTCCCTCTTGAGTGTCAGTGGCTCCTGGCTCACTGTGTTGCAATGCTGGTCATTCCTCAGTCTCAGGTGCTGGCAGCTGCTGCTCTCTGCTCCTGTTGGTGTGGAGTTGTACTTTTGTCTGGCATCAATTTCATCCCAAATAAATTCTTTTTAACATTTCTAAATGTAGCACAGGTATGCTGGGGACCAATTCTCTGACAGCTGAAAACATCTTGATTTTCTCTTCATTTTGCGAGAGTACTTTGCTGGCTGTAGAATTCTAGGTTGACAGCTTTTTCTTTGAGCACTTTATAAAGATGTCATTCCATTGTCTTTGGACTTGTATTGTTTTTAATGACAAGTCATTAGTAGTTTTTATTGTTGCTCTTTTACATGTAATCTATATATTTTCCTCTGGCAGCTTTAGAAGTTTTTTTTTTCTTTTTCTTCCTGTTCCAACTTTTTAGCTGTGATATGAATAGGTATAGTTTTCTTTGTGATTATTCTGCTTGGTAGTGTGTAGAATGTATTGAATCTGAGGATATATATATATATATATATATATATATATATATATATTTTTTTTTTTTTTTTTTTTTGAGACAGTGTCTTTCTATGCAGTTCAAGCTGGCCTTGAGCTCACTTTGTAGCCCAGGCTGGTCTTGAATTTGCAATGGTCCTCCTGCCTCAACCTCCTGAGTGCTGGGATTACAGGAATTTGCTACCACATCCAGCCCCAAGATTAATATTTTTTAAAAATCAGATTTGAAAAATTTTGTGTTATTTTCTTTATTTTTATTTTATTTTATAGGGAATGAAACCAAAAAATAAAACAGGATAAAGCCAATCAAAATAAAAAAATGAAAGTGATACAGAATTTCAAAACAAGATAATAGGAAATCAATAATGACTACCATAATATATCTTGTTATCTTCAAAGTAGCTGTCCACACTATCAGACATAATAAAATCAAACAAAACAAAACAGAATAAAACCAAAGCAAATAAAACAATGAAAATGATACAGGACTTCAAAACAAGATAAAGGAAATTAACAATGGCTACCATAATGCCTTTTGTTATCTTCAAAATAGCTGTCTAGACCATCACACCTAGGCATCTAAAATTAACCAGACAACACAAGAACTAAGCTGCTTCTTCAGTTGTTATCTTTTCAGAAATTTCTGGTGTGTGACTTCTAAGTTATACTATGTCTGTGCCTCCTGGACTTGTTCTGTGTGGGCTGGAGGTCTGGGATTATATTTTGCTCTTTTGTCTTGACATTTTCCTGTGTTCTTCTGAATCAGCCAATTGCTGCATCCTGGGTGTTTCTTGCATTGGCTGCCAGTCTCTCAGTGTAGCAGACTGGACTAGGCACTTGGGTTCCTCCAATCTGGGGTTCCAGCAGTGGTGGAGAGGCACAGGGCAGTGGTTCACCAATGCTCCTCTGATGGTGGTGGGGCCTCTGGGAATGGCTTCTTCTCTGGGCCAACATTGGGCTCACTAGATCTCTCTAGGCTGCTGGTGTGTAGCCTTGGGTTGTGGCTTCTTCCTATTAAGTCCATTTGTTTACAGGCTTGGTTCAACCCTGATGTTTCTTTGCTGACTTTCTTGTCTAGTTGATCTGTCTCTCTGTGACAATGGGGTATTGAGGTTTCCCATTACAACTGTGTTATTGCTTATTTGATTTTCCATGTCTACCAATAAATAACTTTCTTATGTAGTTGGGTGCTCCTGTATTAGGCGCATATATATTTATGATTGTTATGACATTTATGCTGTCTCCAGCTTTCTCACTGACCCCAGTCAATCCTGTGCCATTCTTCTTTGCTTCTTCCTGTAGCTGCTGGACTGACTGCTTAAGGTCTCTTGCTATTATTTTTAAGATATCCTTTTTTCATGATCACTATCTGCAATTTTGTCTTCAAGGTCTGAAATTCTACCCTCTCCATTCAATCTGCCACATATACATTCATTGGAGGCTCTAATTTCCTGGATCTCTGTTTGGATCTGTTTCATGGATTCTATCTCCTGTGTTGGGCATTCTTTTTTAAGCTCATCTATTCTTTTATTTGTATCTTCTCTAATATCTTTGATTTTAAGCATCATTTCTTTTTGTACCTGAGAGATCATTTTCTCTATAGCCTTTCCCATTTGTTTTTTCACTTTTGTTGTTATCATTTCAGAAAGTTCTAATATTTGACTTCTAACTTCATCCATTTCGTTGAGTTCCAAGCCTGCCTCTGTGTTGCCATTCCCCACCTTCTCTTTTTTCTTTTATTTTGTCTTCTGTGTTGATGCCCTCCAACATCCCATGATATATAGTTCTACCACTAGCACAGAGGCCTCTCTCAAGGAGGAAAGGAGATGTCTGTTCCCCAAGGATATTCTCCAGATGGAGTTGGTTCTTTATAGCTATCCCAAGAACTCACCTTCTTCTGGTGTTTACAGTTCTGTTACGCTGTCCATGTTACATTTCAGAGATGTTCTAGGTATGGAGCCGATCTTGGCCTCTGGATGTGGTGGCTGGGACTGCTTTTCTGTGATGGAGCCCTCCAGAGTCCGACTGCTGTCTCCTTGTTGCTGCTTCAGACGCTTCCATGTTATTGGCCTCACTGATTACTTTGCCCTCCAAAGGTGTATGTGTGTGTCTGTGTGCTGGGCTGCTGTCCTGGGTCTTGTGCTTCCTGTTGGTCTTACATTTTTCCTTTTGGCCTCACCACCTGGGAGGATAATGGAGGAGGCATGGAGCACAAATTCACTGTCTTCCAGCTGGCCTGACCTTTGGGCTGTTATTATTTTTATTGTGTAACTCATATATAATTTTGTCTTTTTGAAACAGGATTTCAGTATGTAGCTCAGGCTGGCCTTGAACTCACTATGTAGCCCAGTCTGACCTTGAACTTGTGGTGCCAGGATTACAGGTGCCTCCTACCTCAGCCTCCCAAGCCCTGGAATTACAGGAGTGTGCCACTGTACTGGGCACAATTTTCAATACCTTATCTTGTTCTCCTTTCTATTTTTATTTCAACAAGACTGTTTGACTATTTGATATGGCCTTATGGGTCATTGAAACTATTTTTTTCTTTTTGTGTTTTACTTTCTAGTTTCTGTTACTTCATCTTTTTTAATTTTTAAAATTTTTTTATTAGTACATGCTTGCAGTACATAATGTTTACTTTGCTTGTGTGGAGTTGGTACATGTACATAACACATCTTAATTTCTTTTTTCATCTCCTTTCCTTCTCTTTCCTCTTCCCTCCATCTCTTGATCCCCTTCCCATTTGATAAAAATCTATTTCCATACTTCCTATTATCTATCTTTTATTATTCTCTTTATTTATAATTTGAGTTTCTCATATAAGAGAAACCATGCAATATTTAGGTGTGTGCATTTTATTATCACACTTAACATTATGGTCTCAAGGCATATCCATTTTCCTACAAATGAACTGAGTTTATTTCTTTATGGCAGAGAAGTACTCCATTGTGTAAACACATTTTCTTTATCCATTTATCCATCGATGGTCTTCTGAGCCACTTTCAAGATTTAACTGTTATGAATGGTGCTCTGAAGCCTGCAAAGCCTGAAATGTTGGCTCTCTGGCTTTTTATAGGACAGTTTTTTGAGCTTTCTAATGAAGGCTGGAGGGGTCAGGAGGCTTCTGTCTTGGTAGAACTGTGACCTGAATTGCCTGTCTCTGCCTTTTCTTGAGTTCAAAGGAAAGATGGGCTTTCTCTTCTTTATGCCTTTGCTTGCACGTGGAGGTAGAGAGTCATTATGCATGCTGTCTGGGTGCTGCTGTCTCTGTGTTAGTGGGCACAGAAGATGGACCTCCTTGCCTGGGCACAGGATTTGAGGATGATGCCTCTGCTGAAAGACAGCCAGAGGACAGCACGTCCCCCGAGGCAGAGGTACAGCCCCACATGGCCACCTCCTAACAGGGCTCTTCCCCCGTCCTTTTCCCTCACTGGTGAGGAATTGCATGAGTGAGAAAACAGGATGTGAAAATCACCTTCCTGTTGGGTGATCCTCTGAATCCTCCTCCAGGCCTCTGGGATGCCCTTCGGGGAGGGTGACATGTTTTATGTTAGGTGCTGCTCACGGGCAATGCCATTCATTATCTGTGTGGCTTTCAGACTGTCTGTCAGCCTTCTTATGGCAATAAATAAGTGGCAGTGGATCTTTAGAGATCGAAAGTCTTCTCTTTTTGTGTAATGGCCTGGTGAAAAGAGGCTGAAATATAGCCCTCCCCTTGTATCCCTTTATCATCCTGCTGTTCCATATTTAAGTACTGTTATCTGGAAGCCATTCTTTTCAGCAAGAATTTGAAGGAAAGTTGCTTACAAAGGCACCAGGCAGAGGGAACAACTTGGGTAGAATCAAAATGGGAGAGAGATTGAATTCCAGGTTAAATCTTTAGTCTGTCCCTTGAAACCGAGGCATACAGATAAGAATGCAAACAGGAAACAGTGGGTAAATATGTTAGGATGTACAGTGGGTATTGAAGGATGATCTTGTCGTGCATGCTAAACAGATATTTTTATGAGCTTAAATTTAATTAACATCTGGAAATTAACAAGGCTAGAAAGAAGGGCAATGTGTTTTTAAGTGATGGCGATGGCTAGGTACCGTTTGGAGCATATAGATAAATGAAGATTTAATTTGTAATGCATAATGAGCCAGGTGCCTATAAAGTAATTTGTTTTTCAAGTTGCTATCACAGACTAAAACAATAGAGTCCTCCAAGGTCAGGCAATTGCTGTTATCACTTGTTTTTTCTGTGGCTAAATGGCAAAATTATGTTAAAATTAACTCTGTAAAATGGATATTGATTTATATTGCTCAAATTGGATAATGCATTCTTTTTTCCTTGTGATAATCTCAGTTTCTTTTTTAAGGGATGAATCATGAAGATTTTTTTTGTTTGTTTTTACATCTTTGAGCATTTACCTATGTGTGTTTAATAGTTATGTGTTGTGTTACCTGAAGGAAAAAGAGAATGGACTTCTGTATTTTCTGTTTTAGTACCTTTTCCTATTTACAGCATTTGGGTTTTTGGTGCATTTTGCAGAGGAGGGCCTGGGAGATGAATGCTAGCTGGAGAGTAGAAGGGGTCCAGTTCAGTTTGAAATGATATACTATAATGTCTGTTGTCTTCTCTCATTGCAAATTGTGGATCTCACTAAAGCATACATTCAGCCTACCTCTTGTGTCCCAAATGGTGCTGAATTCAGGTGAAAGAAGTCAAGGTGCTATGGCAAGAAAACCATATATTTTTGGATTGAAGTCTGAGATGACTCCCCTAGGAGGCTTTGCTCTCCTGAGGAGATCAGCCCTGGTGCTGAGTGTGTGTATGCGTGTGCATGAAAGAGCAAGTAGCTCAGTAGTGGTGAACCTATGGCACACATGCTGCAGTGTTTGTATCATTATAAGCGCAAAAGATTCACCATCAGTGCTATAGATTCTCTGCTTCATGGACCAAAGGAGGGGAGAGGTTGATGCCGTTTCTTGCAGACTTAATTAGGCATTGAGTAGCTCAAAAATTCTATGTGACACCCATGTGGGCAGTGGTTTATGGGCAGAGAATGCACATTTGTGGCACAGGTATATGGAAAGGAACCCACATAAAGCACTAATCTTGCGAATAACTGCCTTTCTTCCTCTCTGCTCAGCATTGTGCATGTGGGCTGTAGGCAGAGTTGTTTTGGGCAGAAGCAGAGACCATGACAACTATGTCATTATTTATATTAGGAATGAATTGGTATTGTTTCACTTTTTTTCCTTTCCTTTTGTTTCCTTCCCTTTCCTTCCCTTCTTTTCCCTTCCCTTCTCTTTCTGTTTTCTCTCTCTCTTTGCCCCAGGCTCCCAAAGTGCCAGGATTACAGGCATGCATCATCATGCCTGGCTGGTATTTCTGTTTTATCCTCTTCATTCTCTTACTTAGTCCCAAGGAATTGCATTTTTGTGTGTGCATCTGGGAGCAGGTGGGCAGGCCATATATTCTGTGGAAACTCACTAACTAACAGATGTCTCTAGGGCTATATAGGAGGATGCAGAGGTCATATGAGAGGTCATCTGGTGCAGCCATTTCCAAACTTGGCTCTGTAACTGGACCCCTTCAAGGGTTTTTGAAAAATTTGGATTCTGATTCCTGGAAATTCTGATTTATTCATGCTGAGGATCTAGGAGTTGATGCTTCAAAACAAAAACAAGCCAGGCATGGCGGCCTATACTTGTAATCCCAGCAGTGTGGAAAGCTGAAGCAGGTGGATTGTAAATTTAAGCCTAGCCTGGACAAGATTCTGTCTCAAAATAAAAAATAAAAAATAGAGAAGAGAGATGGGGATATAGTTTAGTGCAAAGGCCATTGGTTCAGTCCCCAGTACCAAACAAAAACAAAACAAAAAAATTAAAAACCCTATAAAACCACCCAGTGAGTTCCAGGCAGTAAAAGTAGGAGCGTACTTTACCTTTCCTAGTATATGGAGATTGTAATGCCAGATGATACACAAAATTGTGAATTGTGACATCAGAACCACATTGCAATTTTGCCTTTTTAAAAAAAGTCTTTAGCATAGACTTGCACCTCTTCTTTATGTACTAGAAAACCACCCATCTGACCCAGGTGTGGAGGGTGGGAGGTGTGGATTCCCGCACAACCTGGGCTTTTGAAAAATTCTGATTCCAGGCCCCACCCCTGGAAATTCTGATTTATTCATGCCGAGGATCGAGGAATTGAGAGGGCATGTGAGTAATCACACAGGTAAAGCCTTGTGTGACTTCCTCCAGGGAAGCTCCAAAATGCCCAGGGACCCCAAGTGATTTTCCTGCAGGCCGAGGTGACTAGTTCAGCGCAGTGAAGAATCTACCCTGGAAGAGAAGAGGGCAGGAAGGTGATTGGAAAAATGTTTTAAAATGGGTTGGATTGGTATGGGAACCTAGAGGAGAACACATTTAGTAATTTCTTTCCGGTCACTGTTTCTAAAGTTTTATGGTGAAGAATTAGGGGTGACTTCCAGACAGGGGCATATTTTAGCTTTTGGGCATTTTGAAACTAACCTCTGGAGGCTGGGCACATACAAGGAGAGGTCGTAGTGCATGAGGTGCACCTGGAACATGACCCGGGACTATGACCCAGTGTGTCCCTGTGCTGAAAGCCGCCGTGGGAAGCTGTCCAAATCTTCATTGGCAATCCTTTGTTTGGGGACAATTTAAATATGGTCATAAAGAGAGGTTCAAGCTTGCACAAGTGCTTTTAACAATAGTTTCCATCTATTTAATAATGACCTTGGCACTTTCATAAGAACAGCACATTTCTCAATCTGTCCCTGGCTCTGCTGAGGGGCAGTCACACTTCCTGTCCCTTTAATCGCTTCCCCCATCTGGGAAGCACCGGGCCTCCCAAAGACACCTGTTTTCTGCCCTGTATTTTCAAAGCTTGGTCTTGGCTGCTCCTGAATGATTGCGAGGGAGGAGAAAAGGGGACTGAGGGCCAGGCCTGTCTCTCCTAGGGGACAGAAATGCTGTCAGGTTTCTGAAAGACCCCCACCATCTCAGGGCCCGACTTTGAGGCAGGATGTTGTTCACGTGCATTTTCCTTAGTAAAGGGAACTCGAGTTATTTCATGAAAAGAATTCACGGAGAAAGAAAAGAGAACGATTTTGAAGATTTAACCGAATTAGAAGAAAAAGACACATATACACAGTGAAGAAAAGAAATCTTACTTGATTTAGAAAAACCCTATGTGTCTTTGTGGAACTAACATTTGAAGATTAGAGGACTGCCCTGATTGGGCCCATGAGTAGATTTCTTGGTATTTTGTAAACAGAATGAGGCTTAAATGGGTCAGGAAATGACCATGATTTAAGTAAAGGAATCCCACAAATATGGGACCTGAGGATTGGCTATTCAGATTCAGAGGTGGAGGCTGAGGATAGCTGGGTTTGGATTAACTTTCTGGCCTTTGCTTAGCCCTTGTGTTTCAGTTTAGCCAAGGTTACTCATGAAATGGCCTCAGGAAACCTTCAGCAAGAGATTACTGGCTGCATCAGTCTTTCCTGGCAGCATAATTCACTTCCCAGCATTGGCAGTTCTCATCTGGACCACTTCCCATGAGAGTCTCCGTGGTCTGTACCTCCCATTTCAACACAAAAGGAACCTTGTGTGGGACAAGAACATCCCCTGCACATTGAGGATTGAGCACAGAGACAAGCACTGCAAGAATCACTATGGTGTGGGCTGGGGGCCACAGAGAGACCTCACAGGAAATACCAGAACAATGTAGAACCAGGCCCTGTGTCTAAGAGCCATACTGTCCACATAGCAATTAAAAAAAATTTTTTAAAGGCGTTAAGATTATTTACTCAAAGTCTTAAAATAACAATAACCACAGAATCAAGTGTCATGGAGCTAATTAGTAAAGACTGGAAAGTCACACTCACAATTCAAAGCCAGGTAATACAATAATGAGGGTATCAGTAGTGAGCAAGGAAAGATACAACACTGCAATTTCCCCAAACTCAAAAGCTATTAAAAAGTTGGTCTCATCTATCAGAACATTTATAGGACACAAATATGAGTATTGCCATGCTGTGGGCAAGAAAATGAATGCTCAAAAAGACCGAGCCTTTGTTTTTAGCATACTTGATGAAGAACTAGACTCCGTGTCAGATGTCAGAAGGATTCCTCCATCTGTTATGGGAATGTAGGTGTCACCTGTGCCCTCCACAGTGCCTCGGACGTGGTTGACCTTTAGCCTTTCTTACAGGTCTTTTTGAGTACAAACCTAGTGTGTTAATTGTTAATGTGCTAGCACGGTGGAAGGGCTTATAGTATTTGGAGAGTGATAAAATGGTATCACTGATATTAAAAATACGATTCCATTTTCTTAGAAACCACATATACGCATGAAAAAATGATACATGCTGAGTTGTTAACTGGTTATTTCTATGTGCAGTTATGGGTTATCTTTACATTTTTATATTCTCATACATTACAGAAATGAGTATCATTTTTGTATTAAGTAAAAACCTTAATAAAAGATTTTTAAAAACTGATTTATCTTTAGCTAATTCAATCTGTTTTATTTTCATGAAATAAAACATTTCCCTCAATAGAAAATTAAATTTACACTAACCAGTTTATATTTTTATAACTTTTATATTATGTACACCATTTTATAACTTATAATTTCATTAATCAGTTCCCTTCTGTTGAGCCTCTACTTTTTCTAACTTATTGTTGTTATAAATAGGTTAGAATAAACATAATTAGCTAAAATTAAAAGTAGATTTCTTCTCCAGTTTTGGAGAATTAGCAAGAGCACTTTCTGGGAAATATTATTTACTGTACTTCCAAGTTTTTTTTTTATTAGATTGTTATCTTAACTAAGGAAGGGGAAGGAACTCATGCATTAAATACTTTTTCTTTTTGTCTTTTTGAGACAGGGTCTCACTATACAGTTTTGGCTGGCCTTGAACTCATTTTGTAGTTCAGGCTGGCCTTGAACTCACAGCAATCTTCCTGCCTCAGCCCCTTGAGTGCTGGGATTACAAGCATGTGCCACCATGCCTGGCTTCACATAAAATATTTATGGGCACCTCCAAATAATTTTTTGTAATGTCTCTTGTGTTTGTGTTTCAGAAGGTCTTAAAATCAGAGCTAAATATGAATTTTGGTAGGAGAAAAGTGTTTTTTAGATAGATACTCTTTCTATGAGGATGGCCAATCACAATAGTATGTGACTTTATAGAAACTTTAGAGAGGCTGGATAAAGAAACATTCATCACTCACAGGATGGGGATTACTTGATGTTCACCTGCCTGCATGGGCCAGAAAAGAGTCCCTCAGTTTCTGCCACCTAATTCTACAAGCACACTCCAGTTTCTGCCTCATCATGAGGATCCTGAGAGCCAAATGTTAAAGAATAATTCAAGTTTTTCAAATGTAGAAAATATCTACTCTGTTTCTGGCTCTATGCTTGGAATTGGATATTCAAAGATGAATCAGGAATCACCTTAAATACCTCCTATGTAATGTGTGGAAGTCCTCTTGTTTCCCATAGGGCAGTTGTGTCCTTTGCTAGAGCACTGACCACGTGACCTTACAGTTTGCTCACAGGGCTGCCTCATCCTGCAGAGGGTGAGATTCCCTAAGGAAGTCCCTAAAACATGGGCTGTTTTTGGATGAGGTGCTCAGGAAGGGTGATTATGGTTCTGCTGTAAAGGAAATGGAGAGAAAGTGGAGAGGAGGAAATGTCCACGTGAGTTGACACATGGACAAATACAATGGCTCTGAGACCCAGTGAAATGTTTTTTAGCTCTGTCCTATGCTCACCTGTCACCTGTTTGTACCCTGACACTGAAGTCTAATTTCTGCGAGAGGTGGCTATGGAGTCTTCTGAAGACAGAGGACTTCTTGAAGGACAGAAACCAAAATGAGCAGGTGTTTTAGAAAGCTTAGTTGGTGACAAGCATACTGCTGGATTTCTGAATTCTGACAAAATAAGATAGAAATCTTCATCATTCCCACTTCTCAAAGATTTGACCCCCCTCCCCTGAAGACAAATTGGGCACTTCACAAAATGAATGCAATTTTTCTTCACAAAATGAATGCAAAAATTAGGTACAAAAAATGGGTCATTTATAACAAAGACTCTGGCCTCAGAGTTGGAACTTATCTCTTCATACCTGATCTCTCTTGCTTCCACAATATCAAAAACTCAAATTTTTGTTTTGGTACTTGGATGTTAGAACAAAGACAGTATTTCCCAACTTTCCTTCAAGCTATGATGGACCACCAAATCCTGGCAAATGAATGCTAGGAGAAGTACTGAGTAACTTATAGAGATATCATTATAGGAAATGGAATATGTGCTTTGGTTTTTTCCTTCCTCCTTCCTGTTGGTAGGGGTATATGTGTGATAGCCTTACTACAGCAGCCACTGTGGGCTAGGAGGTGACTTCGGGAATGGACTCTATGTATGGGGAACCAGCCAGATAAGAGATGTCCGGGTCGTTGAGGATGAAGTACTCTCAGACAGTTCAAGTTCTGGACTGAGTAAAAGAATTATTAATTTGTTTAAGCTATACTTGTTTTGGAATATTCTGTTATTCACACCAGAACCTAATTAATATAGCAACTGTGAGTCAAGAGGAATATCTTGATGATTTCTTGCAGCAAAGCCAATCACAAGACTGTCTTGAGGAAAGTGCCTGAACTTCTCATGTGTACATGCTGAACCCAGCCCTTGGTGGGAGTGTAGTGTCAACTGGAAGATGAGTCTCAGCTGCAAGTGTGTGGCTCAGATTATGGTGAGGCTGTTGGTCAGGGAAAAACATAGTATGGAGGAAAGAGAGTGGGACTGAGGTCAGACTTGAGTTAAAACTTGGAATCTGTCAACAATTTGTGTAGTATGATCTTCAGTTGCTGTGGTTGTGAGAATCAGATATCAGACACTGAGAATGTGTCAGTTATTGACACATAATAGTAAAATGAGCTATTATTATTAAGATACATTAATATATCTTAATATTAACGTACCCCAAGTGAGTGATATTCTTTTTGTGTGATTAAAAGCAGTGGATTGATTATATGCTATATAAACAAATCCTGTTGATAAACTCATAAGAGTTTAAAAACAAACCTCCTAGTATAAAAATTTCTTTCAACACCTAAGATATTTTGCTCAACAATGAGTATAAAGTGATGGTTTCTTCCTTTTATAACAAACTAAAAATAAATCTCTATTATTATGTGAGACTTTAAGTAACTATATTGGGTTAGGATTCTTAATCTGAGAAAACAGACCATGGAGGCTAATTTTAATCAAAAGGAATTTATTACAGGGTGTTAGTAGCTTCTGGAATTTCCAGGAAGACCAGAAAAGCAAGGCTGGAATGTATCCAGCCGGGAGTCTTGCAGCCCTGAGCAGCTCTGACCCTATCAGCTACTGGGTCTTGTGAAATCCACCAGGCCCCTGCCCCTAACTGGTCTCCGTGAGCTGGAGGCTGCAGCCTAGAACCTTAGCCAAGCTGCCACAGAACAGAGCTGTGGCCGTCACACTGACAGTCTCCTTGTGTCACCACTCCTTCATAGTTCACTTGGACCCTGAAAGTCTTGTGTGATGCTAACTTGGGCCCATATTAGGGGCAATGAAACAGCCTCAAAGCTTTCTAGACTGTAGGACTGGTGACATCTTAGCCTGGGTTTCCCCAAGATGCAGCACATGAGGCAAGAATTTGAGTGTGAGTAGTTTATTTTGGGAAGTGATCCAAGCAAAGAGGAATTGGGGAGTAGGAAGAACATTAAACCAGAGGTAAGGGCATGGGTTTGACAAACTTCAGTTTCCACATCATCAGTGGAAATATGGACTCAAGAGTTACATGAAATTTAGGTGGAAATAAATTTCCCTGAGAGTCGCAAGGATAGCTGTAAAAACCAGACCTTCTAGGTGTGGATATAGGGATAGCAATAGATTACAGGGCCTAAGAGAGAACAGGGCCTGGGAGAAGGAATAGAATAGCCTCTATGGATCATGTGGGCCTTGATGACTAATGGCACCAAGATGGTGCTGTGTGTCTAGTTGCTGCTTGGGAGGTCTCAAAGTCTTCCACTAAGTTCAAGGATGCTGGAGAAGGGACAGATCTGGGTGGGGATGGGAAGGGTGGGTGGTGAGTTCATCTCACATATGCCAAGCTCAAGGGACCTGTGAAGGACCCAGCAGCTCCCTGGGAATGGGGATCTATGGTCAGGAGACAGGATGGAGCTAGAATACAGATTCAAGAATCTGAAGCATTTAAGGAGAGAGTGAATGAAAAACAAAATGACCAGGAAGACTGAGTCCCCGTACCCCGTCACTGTAGCACACAGGTTTGCCATTTGCATGTTCCTTGCAGTAAAGCTCAGGCATAGACCCACTTCCTCTCTTCCTGGGTGCTGGCTTGGCCATCATGACCCCTTTGAGATTCTGTCCTCCAGAAGGATGCGGTGTCCCTAGCTGCCTCCAAATTCTCTAGGACTCTAGTGATAAGCAACCAGTCCTCTTATTTATTGTTTGTTTAGTTTTGAAATATGTTTTACTTTTAATCACTACTGCCTAATATAATGAGAATAATAAAAGTAACAAACTCCTAAGATTTAGAGAATCGTAAAGAAAACTATATAGTTTTGATTTCCACTCTGCTCCTTGACTTTTCTGCTGAGATATAGTTGGTGGGGTTCCCCTTGGATTCCTTCAGCTTTCATTCCTGAGGCAGAAGGCATTAACCCTTCTTTCTCTTCCCAGTCCCACTTCTTAGGGGGAAGATATAGCTCCAGTAATGACCCACTTTCTGGCATGGGTTGGAGAATGCAATCTGAAAAACAAAAAATGTCAAATTGCAAGAACCTCCAAACCCTGTGCCAGGCACAGTGTCTTAGTTTATGCTCTGTGTGGGAATAGGACTGACTGAATAGATTGGGAGCCTCAATAAACAAACAGTCAGCATCAATGCTGCGTGCAGGTTGATTGAGGTGAGGACTGAGAAGGACTGTGATTGGCAGCTGGGGGTGATGGTAACCTTGGGGCAGGGACTGCTCAGAGTCATAGGGTTTAGGTTTGTTAGGTGAGGTAATGCTTGTAAGAGTAACCTACCCCATTTTGTCTGTTCTCAAGATTCTAAAACAGTAAACTCTAGGAGGGAAAATATCTTAATTTCTTTTTTTATTTTATTTTAAAGAGAAGAAAAAAACCAATAGAAAAGATACAGAATTTCACAACCGGATAATAGGAAATTAACAACGGTTAATACATTGCATATTATTATCTTCAAAGTAATTGCTCAGATTACAAGATATAGGCATGCAAAACTGATCAGACAATATAAGTACAAACTGTTTTTTTAATGAACCAAAAGAAATTAGTAGTATAATTATCTTAGCTATCATATTCTTTTCTTTTTCCTCATAGTATGAAAAACTATAAAACTATGCTGTGGAGAGGCTGTCATTAGCTAGAAATAGGTTTTCAGGACCCACTTGGAAGACTGAAAAGCCAGGCCTGCTGCTGTAGAGGGCCATTGGCAGGAGCCTATGAAGAGCAGAGACAATAGTAACTCAGGCCATGTGGGATACAGGTTGGAGCTGGAACCGTGACCAGAGGACAGAGGGGTAGAAAAGAGAAAATGATTGGAGACCAGGCAAAGAACATCCTGTGTCCCCACCAAGGTAGCCTGGATACAGAATGGAAGAGCCCGGAGGGGTAAAGAGATGTTTTGCACTGTCTTGTGGCCTCAGTCTAGTAGTGAGGTTATACTATTTCTGATAATGTCCTGTATGTTTTGAGCTTCTGACACTTACTGAAATAATTATTTGCATATATCAAGCACTATGCTAATTGTTTATTCCATTACCACACTTAGTCCTTACAATAACTTTATGACAGAGGTATTATTACTTCTGTTTACAGATAAGGAAGCTGAGATTTATGAATGTTGCTTGGTGGAGGGAAAACAACTAGTGAGTGATGGAACAAGGAATTCAAATTCAGTGTCTACATTGTCAACCATTTTGTTGAAGTTCATCAAGATAAAGATGGGCTATGGTGTGTCAGGAAGTGTGTAGAGGGAGAAGAGCAGAAGTCTGAAGAAGAGGCCATGGTGAACAGTGGTCTTCAAAAGGGCGTATGGATAGAGAAGCATCCCCAGTGGGGACTGAGGAGAGGCTGTAGGAGGCACAGACAGAGAGTTGTCATGGTAGGCAAGGAAATGGGGTTTTGATGTGGGGGAGTAACTGGCAGTTGGTGCTACAGTGAGTTAGGTAAGATCAGTACAAAAACATGCCTACTGAACTCCACAGTGTGATAGCCATTGGTCTTGGCAATCTTAGCTGTAGCCAGATGGGGGCATGTTAGGGAGAGAATGAGAAGACAAGAGAAGCAGAAAGAGCTGACAACTCCATGTGGATATTTGGTTGTAAAGGAGAGGAAGAAATGGAAGCTGCAGGGAAATGTCAAGTGGAAACTCTTAATGTCTTTTAGGATGAAGAGACTGTGACTGTCCACATGCTGATTGAGTAAAGGAGAGCTTCATGGTAGTGGACAGAAGGGGGACAGGGAAGTGGGAAAGGAAGGAAGAGCCCTAGAGCACAGAACACAAGCTTCAGAGCACAGAAGCTGCAGCCTTGGTTAAAGGCAGGATCCACTCCTTGCTGAGACAAAAGGATGCAGGTGACAAGGAATGTGAGGCTTCAAGACTGCTGCTTGCTGATTGCTCTGTAAGGAAGCCAGAGCTATCTGCTTAGAGTGAGCGCATAGGAGGTGAGGTGGGTGTGGGTTGAAGTCAGTGTAAATTTGCTGGCTATGGATGGTGGCCACAGATTTTAGTAGCAGCCAAAGCATGGGACTCATGTCCTATCGTTAGACTCTTAACTGGCTCCAGGTTTTCATATATAAACAGAAGAGAAAAGGAATGGTTGATTAAAAATGAACTTGAAGGCTGGGGATGTAGCCCAAGGGTAGAGTACTTGCTTAGTCTGTGCAAGCTTCTGGATTTGATCCCCAGTATGCAAAGAAGAAAAGAACTTGACTTTTTAAAAGTGGAAAATCCCCTTCGATAATTCTCAGTGATCCAAGCAGCGTAGCTTCCAAGTTAATAATATCTGAAAAAGAAAATATTAGTAACTGTCATCAGTATTTTCCAATCAAATTTTGTACCAACTAAATGCTTCTATTTTGACAAACTCTTGTTGAGCCAAATTGCTTTCTATCAAATTATTTTTTGGTTTGTCCACTTGTAGTTGGTTTTTATCACACAGTTATCAAATATGGACAAATAAGAGAGCTTGGCTTATCATACTGAAACATTTCATTTTTTTTCAAACCATAGTACTTCCTTTTTGGTGTGAGATAGAAGGATTTTGATAGTTGGAAAATAAAAGTTTTAGGTAGCTATTGCTTATTTAGAAGCAGAAGTAGCATTTATCCATCTACTTATCTTAGAGGCATCAAAATTGCACATTTATTGTTCAACAGGTCTGATATCTAGAAATCTCCTACAACTTCCAAATCCATTATGAGAATTAATATTGTAAAGAAATTATCTAGGTTATAAAATTTGAACAGTAAATAATTCTACCAGTAAATAAAAGGGAACAAAAATGTAAGATATCAAATTTTAGTAAGCTTTAGGGACTTGTAAAATAGCAATTGTTTAAATAGAAGTCTATTTTTTTTTTTTTTGAAATTCAGTTTATAAAGATGATGGCTAAATTAGTGTACTAACGAACATAAAATTTTCTGTTTGCAGGAATTCATTTTATAAGCCCAATTAGTGTAGAAATTCCTTTCACTACTCTCTAAACTGGCAGAAAAACTATAGGAAATATAAATAAAGTACAAGTGTTATATGTAGCCCATGGCAAAAAGTGAAGCCCCATTTGTGTTGCATTACAGGCTTGGGTGCAAAGTCCAGAATGTGCTGGATGGCAGTGGAGTCTCTATCTGGACCCCACCGAGAAGGAAGATAGGGCTCTTGCCCCCAGCTTGCCTTCCAGTTCAGACTGAGGGCCTCTCCTTTGAGTCATGCAGCCCTTGATGACTTTTCCACTTAGCCCTTTTCCACTAAATCCAAACAGTTTTTGAATTTTTTTTTTTTTTTTTTTTTTTTTTGCCTGTCTTCTGCCTTGTATCCTGTGACTTAAGTTATGTGTTGATAAATTTAGTTTGCCCGTTGCTGGAGAGATCCGGACTTCCCCTCATCTGTGAGTTCTTTGTGCATAGAGGACTCAGCGAAGTTGCCCAGTTGCAGTGGCTCATGGGGGAGCAAGAGAGGGCCAGGGTGGGGTGACTCCAGCATGCCGGGTACCCAGTGAAGGCCACCATTCTTTCCACAGTGTCTGGAGTCACACCCTTCCAACAAACTCATTTGGCACTTGAAATGGAACCAGGATATGCACTTTCCAGAACTACTTAGGAGTTGTGTAAAAGTTTTATTGTGGAAGTTTCCTCTCTGAGTCCATATAGTCTATTATTTAAATATTTTGTTCTAAAAATCTGAAGCATTTTATTTTTAAATCAAAGAATGCATGACAATGATAGCCTTTGTGTACATATTTAATACCAGCATAGTTCATATAAATTTCTTTAACAGTAGTTTTCTATTTAAACTTCTTATTACTCTGACACAGGTAATTTCTGTCTTAATTTCTATCCAGAAGTCTTTATTTGAAGGACATACTTTTCTTTATATACTTTTCCAGAATGTTTCATTTATCACAATTCATCACCACAGGCTTTCCTTCTCATATTTGCTATTCATTTTTTTTTTTTTTTGGACAGGGTCTTTCTATGTAGTTCAGGCTGTCCTTAAACTCATTCTGTAGCCCAGGCTGGTCTCGAACCCATGATGATCCTCCTGCCTCAGTCTCTCAAGTTCTGGGATTATAGGCATATGCCACCATGCCCCGGCTTCATATTTGCTATAGTTCAGCATCTGGTCCACCAAAAAAGTTATTGTTTTGTTAGTAAGAGTGGCATGAGATTAAACAGAACAGGTTTTAGTGGTCTTAAGGCTGTTTAGTCATGATGCTAACTACTTGTTAGCAAGTAGAACTCAGCTGAACACTGTACATCAAGTCTCCAAGGAAATTGAGTTATGTTTCCCCTGGGCAAGAGTGAAAAGTCAGAGAGGGCTCGATCTTGGATTCTCTACCTTTATGTCTTTTCCCATTGAGTGTAAATCAGCCATCCATCTCCAGTGTGAATTTTTCTTGTAAAAAATTCTTCAAGGTAATTCTGTCACTTGAGAGTCTTCAGTTGTCCCTTTCTTATTATCTAAACGATATATGGCAAATATTATAACTCTAACTCAGCACTCAACAACAGTCCACAATACTATTTTCCAGGATTTAAACTCCCTAATAAGATGAGACAAGATAAGGTTTTGCTCATAGAAGCCAGTAGTATACTGGAAAAGATAAATATCTGTTAAATGCCAGGATAGTACTACCTACATTTGACAAGTTCCCAAAACTTCACAGTGGTGGTGGTGTTTTAGCGGATAAGGCATAGAAGTAGGACCTCTTTGGGCAATATGGAAAATTGTGTCTCAATATTGGTAAGGCAAGTGGCCATTCAATAAGGAGAAGACTTGTAATATTCATATTGCTTGCAATGCTTAAAATAGGTAGAGCCAATTTGCAAGATATATGGACACATATTTGGTTATGTTCTCAGACTACAGGAGATCTCTAGCCTCTGGTCACTGATTGTCCCCTCTCTCCAGGCACATGGACCTGCTGGCAGCCAGATTTTACATGGAATCCTCGAATTCAGAATACTTTTGTTTGGATCAGAACTGGCAAATGATCAAGCCGAGGTCAAGAGATTTCCCTAGATCTGTCTATATAGATCGATTTAAAAATTCGATTTTAAAAAAAGGGTTGCAAGAGAGAGTCCCAGCCCAGCCCAGTCCAGAGAATTAGGTTTGGAGAGCGAGCGAGGGAAGGAGGGAAGAAGAGAGAGAGAGAGAGAGAGAGAGAGAGAGAGAGAGAGAGAAAGAGAGAGAGAGAAAGAGAGAGAGAGAGAGAGAGAGAGAGAGAATAAGAGCAAGAAAGAGGTACACCATAGACACAAATGAACTCAAAGTGGGTCACTGAAGAAAGATAGAAAACTTCTAGAAGAAATCATAGGAAAGGACATTTATGACCTTGGATTTAGCAAAGATTTCTTTGATTGGACATAATAGACAGGAACTAGAGGAGAAAAAATTGATGCATTGGATTTCATAAAAACTAGAAGCTGCTTTGTGAAATGTACTATTTAGGGAAAAGGGGGAGAATGGTTGCAAAATATATATTTGATAAAGGACTCATCTAGAATATATAAAAACTATTAAAAAGTCAACAAAGGAGTTTAAACACATTTATCAAAGAACTGTGGATGAAAAATAAACACATGAGATATGCTAAACATCATTGTTGAAAAAAATACAAATGAAAACCACACCGGGATATCACTGCATGTATATTAGAATGACTAAAATTAAAGACAGGCCCACAGCAAGTGTTTAAGAGCATGTGAAACATCTGGAGTGTTGGTATATCACTGCAGAAATACAGAATACCACAGCCACTTTGGAAGACAGTTTGAGTTTCTTATAAAGTTAAACATATGCTTAGAAATGACCCAGAAATCCATTCTAAGTATTTGCTCAAGAGAAATGAAAACAAACAAATGTCCACAGAAAGACCTGTGCACATTCAAAGCAACCTGATTCATAGAAGCTTCAAATTGGAAACAATCCAAATGTCCATCAACAATGCATAAACAAAGGAGATTTGTTTTCACAATGTAATATTGCTGAATAACAAAAAGAACTAACCACCAACACTTAATAGCAAGATGATCTCCAGAAACTCAGTGTGAAGTGAAAAAGTTGGGCTGCAGGCTGTATGATTTTATTACATAGAAATTCTAGAAAAGTCAAACTGTTTCTATTCAAACTGGAATAGAAACCAGATTAGTGATTCCATAACTGAACTCTGCAAAGGAGATGAACTGGATAGGGGCATCAAGGAACTTTTGGGATGATGGAAATCTATATTGCGGAGGTGGTTGTGTGACTATATACATTTATGAGATCTCATGAATTATGCTTGACAAAGAGTACTTTTTATTTTACATAAATAATACCCATTAAAACTGATTTTAAAAATGAGTGTGTGTGGAGCCAGAAGCCTAAGAGATAAATCTTGGGGGCTTGTGGGACTGTGTCTTCTGCCATGTGAACAGTAAAATAGCAAAGTAGAAAAATAGTCTACAGAAAGTAGGAGAAGATGAAGTGCATGTGTAGAAGATAAATGCATGTGCAGAAAAGCAGCAGGAGGACATGAAGAGAGATTTCTAAGGCTCTTTGAATCATTGGTTCTGACATATCCTGGGGCCCAAGTATATTCCTGATCTGGGGTTCATTCTTGCCCTGAGTTCTCTGACTCTCTTATAACAAAGCCTCTCCTTTTTGGTCTAGGCTGTCACTTGAAGTAAAAGGAGTCCTAATTAATAAGGAAGTGGCACCTTTGTGGAATGTTTCCCTTGTATATAATCTTCAGTGACAGAGAATTTCTTGGCACTTTCCATGAGGAACATATGTTTTAGAATTATTTTTGTTAGGAATTCTTCAGGAGAATAGAAGAATATGAAGTTGGGGCCCTAAATTCTAGGCCTGTCTCCATGACACACTTCATTATATGATTTCATGGGAGTCTCCTTGTCTTACTGAATTTCCAAGCCCTCACATGTAAGGAAGGGTTAATAAATGGGTTGTGAACTTTTTATGTAAATTAGCTAAATAGCCCAAAATTTAAAACAGTTACAAGTGGAACTGATGTGGAGGGAAGCTTCAGCCTACCTGCTTGGAGGTCAGGAGTGTGGTAGAAATATGGTTTATGTGAATGCATTGTTTTGTTGGAAGATTAAAGAGTGGGAAGTCATCTATATTAGTTGGAATATAAATACAGGAACTGAGAATGTAAGCATATCTCTAAGATGTTGGCATAGGAAATTGGACCTAAAACTAAATGTTTGGGGCTGAAGGGTAAGCTAGTGGCTAAGATAGTGTCAAGAGCAGACTGCTATGTTATCCTTCATCCTGGGGCTCCCTCTCTTTTCTGCATAGTATTTATTGTGCAATTCCTAATGGAGTCACAAGTGCCATGAGAATAGAGGCCAAGTCTGGTGGTTTCCTAGTTCTTTCATGCTCTAACACCTTCATTTCATCCCCAAGTTCCATGATGGCCTTCCTGTCATCAACAGCTCACTTCACAAGCTGGAACTCTCTGGACATTCTGGCACCTGCATGAAACCCCTTGATCTCAGAAGCAACAAGCAGCTGCCGTAACTTCTCTGTCTATTTTTCATACTGGTTTTCCAGGTCTGAGTCATCCAGATCCACTTCCTTTTCACTGTAGTTCTGTGCCTCTCGAGTCTTATGCATGGATGGAGCTGCTGGATGTAGTGAAAGCCTATTCTAGCTTAATTGTGGCTGTCCGCTAAGTTTGCCTTTTTCCTGCCATTGTGTTACTGGCATGCTGCTATCCAACCAACAACTACACTTCCCAGCATCCTTTGCTTTTTTGGTGTAGCCCTATAATGAATCTTTGCTGATGAAATACCAAGTGTGGTGCTGTTTATGAAATATGATCATCATTTGCCTGTTTCTACACAGATTTGTTTTCTTGTCCTCCTCCTTTTTCTGCTGATTTCATAGGGGATTGGCTGGTCCTGCCAGCTACAGTTTCCTAGTCTTCTTTGCCTACCTCTGGCTAGGCGAGGCTGGGGAAAGGCACTAGAAGGAAAACAGAGGAAGGGAGAAACAAGGCATTTCAGGCCTGATGTCTTGGTTTCAAGTGACATTTCTGTGCATTCATCTCTTAGCTCCTTCTTCTTCAGTCTCAGATGCCCAGCAGCCTTCTCTGTGGTTTGGAGGGTTGAGCGAGGAGTGGAAAGGGCTTCTTGCTAATGCAGATCTATAGATTGCTCACATCTCTTTCCCTTTTGAGGTTTTGCTGTTGCCCAAATAAATTCCCTCTGTTGGATTACCTGGTTGGGGCTTTGTTTACCTGCTCAGAACTTGACCAATATACAGATCAAGACAGTAAAGAAGCAGGCATGCTTGCTCTACTCTGACATCTTCTGTTTCTTGGTGGGGGCTCTGGGAATAATGGAGCTACCAGATTGTAAGAGCTAGGGTTCCTGTGGCAAAGTGCCACCTGCAAGCCAGAAACATTCCACACTAAAGTGCTGCATGAGGAAAAAAATAAAATTTTGAGTCACCAAGCCATGGAAATTTGAAGGTTTATTATAGCAGGTAGACTTATCCTAATATACTAATCAAAACAGAAGTGGGGATCTCACATGTAGATAGAAAATGTAGATAGAAACCACAGACCCACCACATACTAACATGTGAGATCTTCACCTCAACGGTTTCATGGCTTTGGGACATTGCTATAGGGAAGAGTTTAAAATTAATCAGAATGGGTAGTGTCTCTGTTCCCTTCCAAGCTCTATGATGCTGGAACTATGTTAAAGGGGTTCTAAGTAAGCTGGTTGAGAAATTATAAAAATAGAGATGACTAAAGCTGAGCAGAGAGGTACACATCTCTAATACCAATTCTCTGGGAGGCTGAGGCAGGATGATCACAAGCTTGAGTCCAGGTTGGGCAATTTGGCAAAACCATATGTTAAATAAAAAAGGTTGAGGATTTAGCTTAATATGAAGGTTGGGAGTTCAAGCCTCAGTACCAAAATTTTTCATGATTTCAAAGGTATTTTTACATCTGATATCATTAATAAAATCACTTATTAGCTAACTCATCACTTTCTTGAAGCATTTACTAAACACAGCTTGTTTGTAAAAACCTTTGCTAAGCACTGAGTATCAGTTCTAGCTCTTAGGGAGACAGGCTCAGAGAAAGGGCTCAATACTAATTGGACTCTGGTTGAGCTAGAATTCAAATGAAAAATGTAGATAGAAACCACAGACCTACCACATACTAACACTCTGGGATTTTTTGATAGCTGCTTGATGCATGTGACCCTTCTGGGGCTTAGTGAAGTGCAAGAAAACCTGGAAGGCAGTTTCCCAGGTAGTGTGTTTTGTAGTTCAATGCTGCTAGCATCATGCAAGAGTTCAGCCACTTGGCTGCAGGCCTGGGGATTCCGCTGTGTCCTTATTTCCTGTGTGTGTGAGAAAATGTGACTGGCGTGATGGACAAACCTAGCTGTGTTTGTTTCTGGCCTCTTTCTTGACCTATCTATGGAAACAACTTGTTAACAATCATGCACAGGAGAGGGGTTCATGCAGGGCTGATTCAGAAGTCTTTCCTGGAGGCTCGGGTGTCAGGCCCCTGTTTGACCTGGGCTGTCCAGCGCTGTGTCAGCTGGCTGTGCCTGTGGCCAGATCACAGAGCAGGACACTACGTTGGGCAGGGCCTTGAGAAGGGACTGGGGTAATGTCCAGAGGCTGAGAGAAGCAGCTGCCTGTGCCTTGGATGCCTGTGAGTGGCTCCATGGAACTGACTGAAAGGGAATGTGGGCTTCGTGGTGTCTTCTGTGTCTGAGAAAAGGAAATGTCAGTTTCCCATAAACTTCAGGGCTACGTGTTTTTAGATCATTTCTTCTTCTGGGTGGCTAAGAGTTTAGCCACCACTTCATTTATTTAACCATATGAAGAAGAAGATTTTCTAAAATGTCTGGCATACTCAGAACCCCTTCTATTCTTCTTGGCTCCAATTTACTGCCCTGCGAGGGCTCTGCAGAGCACACGAAAGCTGGGCAGCAGAGATTACTTCTAGGCTCAAGTGCTGCAGAGTTCCGTAAGGAGAGTCTGAATGTGTAAATATCTCTAGGAAGGAAACACTTTAAGTACTTGTCAGTCATATTTACCTTATGAGAACCCAGGAGGGAGTGAGAGGGGCTCCTTCCTAGAACCCTTCATGAAGCTGTGGGACAGGAGCCTGGAGGGACTGTGAGGCTAAAAAGGAATCTGAAGAAATCACTCCTGGCACTGCAGGACTGAGCACACTTTCATTGCCAGAAGGGGCCAGTGAAATCCATTGGCCATGACGCAGCCTTCTTAGATCTGCTTGGGAAACAACCCCTCCCCCACTTCTCCTCCTGCCCACCTCCTGTCCCCACCCCTTCCTCCCAGACCTCTTGTCTTTCTCCACATCCACATTCACCTCCATCTCCACTCCCCCTCTTCCTTCTCCAGTTTTCTTTACATTGACATATTCCACACCGTTAATTCATTTAAAGTATATGATTAATAGCTTCTAGCACATTTACAGAACTAAGCAAACATTACTGTAGTCAACTTTAGAATCTTTTCATTGCCCTCAAAAGAAATTGTGAACCTCTTAACTGTCACTTCCTCCTCCTTGAATTCTGACATTCTCCTCCCAACCCTCATCCATCGCTAACCTGTGTTCTATCCCCACAGACTTACCTATTATGAATATTAATAAAGGAATCCTACAATATGTGACCTGCTGTTGTGCCATCTGGCTTTATTCACTTAGCACAGTGTTGTACCAAGTGTCAGTGCTCCGTGCCTGTTTATGAGGATTGAGGAAGAGGTGTCAGGGAGACTCTGTAGTATTTTAGCATTTGGATTGTTTATCCATTGATCACCTGATGGACCTTTGAGTTGTTTCTGCTTTTTAGCTATTATGATTGTGTTGCTATAAACATCCATCTACAGATTTTCCAATTTTCCTTTTTGATACTGAGGACTGAATTTAAGGCTTGTGCATGCTAGACAAGTTTTCTCCCATTGAACTGTTTACCCAGCCCTATGCAAATTTTCACGGAGACAGGTTTCATCGCTCTTGGAGTATAACTGCTGAGTCATATGGTGACTCCAGGTTTAACTCTGTCCAGGGTCACTAAGAAAGATTTATACTTTAGAGATATGACTCCAGACTTTAATACTCCTGTTTCTATTTACGCTTAGAAACTTGGATTGAAAGTGTGTGTATGTACTGGCTTTTTTTCTCCCCTAACCAATGAACTTTTTACTCAGTGGTATCAGTGTTTGCATGTTTGTTCTGGCCTGTGTCAGTGAAAGCCCATCCTGTTTTTGTATTTGTTATCAGATAATCCTTCTCTATTTTCCTTTCTTCCATTTTATTCACTGCGGGTTAATTTTTTTCCTTTGGGACTATGCCTTTTTTTTGTCTTTTAAATACTTATGAGTTACAGAACTATTGAGGTGAAAAAAGTGATTCCTATTATGCTGCACGTGAGGCTGGAAGTGAGGTTAGCAAGAGGCCAGGGAGAGGTATGTGGGAAGAAGTCTGATTCCTGGAACCCAGGGGACGCTGCAGGGCTCCGTGCCACCACCCCGGGTGCCCTGGGCTGCTCTCCAGGCCTCCACCCAGGGCTCGCTGGGCTCTGCCGTACGTGCTGCCCGGCACTTGTGCGAAACACCTGCACACCGTGATTGCCAAGGGCCCAGGAGCTGTTTGAGATGCCGTATCCTGTTTGGGAATTGTTTCAAACGAAGGCGATGACTCTTCCCTGCATCAAAACAATATTTTTAAGGTGGAGAAAAAGAAAGGGCAGAAGACCAGCAAGGATTCTTGCTTCAAAGAAGCAGTCTGCATACTGAGCCATATCCTGCCTGGTAGCACCTGCCCTGTGTGCTGGGTCCTCACCCCTGCATGCTCCTCTGTGGGCAGAAAGACAGCTGCGAGTCCCCATCAGGCCAGGAAGGATCTGGGCCGTCTCATGGTCTCCTTACTCCATACCAACTTCTTCTCTTTTTGTTATCATTCAACAAACACTGGTTGAGAACCAGTATGTGCCCAGCAGTGTCCTAGGCACTGGGACACAGATTTGGTTTTTGAGTTGTTAAAAGTCCTTCATTGCTTCTTTTCCCACTGCCCTTTCTGTCCCACTCTCCATTTATTCTTTTCTCCTTATCTTATACTTTTCTACTTTTTTAATATTAGAAACACATTTCTTTTCCTTTAAAAAAAGATGTTCTCATGTCAGTGTCTTCTTTTCTGGACCTACACAGAGAGAATCTAAAGTGGGAAGGCGTTGGCACAGTCCTGGGCCAACCCTGAACGCAGGTGGTCTCCTCTCTTGGAGAGGGTGAATCAGGACCCAGCCAAAGTCTCCTCAGGAAGCATCAGGGCTCTTGCTATTGGTGGCACGAGAAGGAGTTGCTGCCCAGAGGAGCTGATCCCCTTTAGGGAGGGATGTATGCCTGTGGGTGTGTGAGTGTTCTGGGGAGACAGTGCAGAGAAGCACGAACAAGAGTTGTTAGAAGCCCCTCAAGTCCAGATGTGCCATTTGATTCCTCTCTGGAGGCAGCCCCCAAATTTGCCCTTGAAAGTGCCTCCTGAGAGAGAAATGATCATTTCTCTTATAAATGTATTGTAGTGCTTTTTTTTTCTCTGCTAAAGTCAATTTAAAATGTTTTCTGTGATGTTCTTAGAGTCTCACTAAGTTGTTAAGTTGCCCAGACTGGATGGACTTCAACTTGTTCTCTTCTTGACTCAGCCTCCCAGAGCCCTGGCATTGTAGGGCTGTCATACTGAGACTGGGGAAATGGCTGAAGACTACTTCCTGGAAGATGGTGGGTTTTAAGCAGCAACAAATCAGCTTCTCTTAGATTCGGAATTCAGACATTGGAAAATCACAACTACGGAAAGAAAAGGAGGGAGGTGGATTCCCCAGCGTCAGGAAGGATCTGAAGGGGAAACTGGAGCCCACAGACAAAGTGAAGGGACAGACCTCAGTGCACAAAAACAAAGAGACAACCGGCATTCACTCCCTGGCTCAAGGCTCTCGGCGTGAGGAAGGAAGATCAGATGTACAGAGACACAGTGAGAGTGGTGACTCCAGAGGCCTCTGGGGACAAATGCACCAGAGGAACTCAGCAGTGGGTGCTGTGTGCCACAACAGCTGGGAGAGCAGTCACACACTGAATTGGACACTGCCACCGAACTGTAGACTCCGGCCTTCTGTTTTTGCCGGTGGAGCTCCCGTCTTCACCTTCACCCTGGCTTTCATCTCCTGGCTTCCAGCTCAGACTCCAGCCTCCAGCACAGCCCCTTCAGCCTCCTGATACAGACTCACAGGGAACACTACGGTGAGCTCTGGGCCTTCAATTGGATCCTTTGGGTCTTCAGCACATAGACAGAGCTTTGAACTCTTCCACACCTGATTCTGTGGGCGGCCATTCATAAAAAAATGACAACACCAGCCAGGCCAATTTTTAACCTGCCAGAGGTGGGGGAGGAAAAGGAAAAGGAAAAGGTGAATTGAGCCAGCTCTCAAAGTAATATTCAAGCAGGGACATTTCCTCTTATACAGAGATGAAATACTGACAGAGTACTCAGGATGCTTCTGAAGAGACCGGTAATTATGAGTTTAGGAGAGAATTGGAAGGAGAGAGAGAGAGAGAGAGGAGAGAGAGAGAGAAAGAGAGAGAGAGAGAGAGAGAGAGACAGAGAGAGAGAGAGAGAAATGGGGTCTTCTTTATTTCACTTTTTAATGAATCGTCCAACCTGAGAACACATGCTCTCCTCTTCAGTGTGAAGGAAGCCTCCATTAGATCAGACTCCTGCTGCCAGCCTCAAAGCAGATGACCCTCTACCATGTGAGGAAGATGCAGGTTTTGAAGAGGAGAGTGATGACCACAATACTGCAGCTCGTCTTGCAGAACTGGAAAAAATTAAAAAACAAAGAGCTGATGAGCAGACCAGGAAGGAGCAAGAATAAAAAACTGAAGGAAGGATTCTTATAAAAAGCATTCTAAGTAGAAACTCTCTCCTTCCTCTCACCCACCTCATCCTCGGGCCAACTGCAAAGTGAAAAGAAGAGGGGATGAGGATGAGATCTTCCAGAACTGCGCTAAGGGTGCAAATGATCAGAGAAAGACAAATGATTTGGAAATGACGTGCTGCAATCTGAATTTCACAAAAAGTCTGTGGAGAAGTATATTAAGTAGTGCAGTTTAGTTAAATTCTGTAAAATGTTAAGGACTGGTTTGATTTTTTTTTCTTTCTCACCATCTAAATGGTCTCTAGGTTTCCCTAATTTTAAGCTCCAAAATATCCTGTCCTTTGGCGATACATTATGTGATAATGGACACGGGAATAGGTGTAGCAGGGTTTCCATTCTGTTTCCAGCCACACGCTCTATGGACTTCTGAGTTATCTGCTTCCCCTCCTCATAATGGCTGATTAATAAGATACATGTCCTATGTAATATTAATAGATCACTTGGATTTATCATCTTCATGTGGTTTTGAATTGTTGAATGGATAAATAAGTCAGTGGGTTATTAGTGTGTTTCTTCTATGTACTTGCTTATGGATACAAGGCTGTTATTTTAATGTTACATATATTATGTTTTATGTAGTATAAATACATGTATAATATTTATGAAAGTGGTAATAGGGCAATGCATTAATGCACAAAACGCATAAGGTAAAGAATAGTATGGATTAAATTGTAAAATGGTACAGTATATGAATGAGATATTGGTGAGAGACAAGTTTAATTCGAATTATAGTTTTCTGTACAGGTGGAGGAGCTATGAATTTGCTTGATTTTGATGTCCTAAGAAGATGACTTCCCTAGTTTTGGTTTACAAGACCACAGTAACACACTACAAAGACTCATCATGTTAGTAGTTTATTTTCTAGTTAATGGCATAAGGATTAAAACAATAGAAAAAATAAACAAATAGATGAAGTAGAATACAATGCCTCCTAGCTCACTTAGAGACTTGGCCTCAGCTCCATCAGGGTATGGTGGGTCTGATGGTCTTTTTCATGATGGATTGTTTGGGGCCATTGAACCCAAGGCCCTGCCTCTGATCTGATTGACCCAAGACAGGTCCTCCTGAATCAGATGGCAAGCACAGGCTTTGCCTTTGCCTGAGTCACGCTTTTTCCTTGGAGGGAAGGCCCAGCCATGTTTCTGTCATCCCTGAGAGAAAGAGTTTCTGCCTGCTGGATGACCAAGGGGCCTAGACTACACTGTGGAAAGGAATTTTTTTTTCTCTTTGAAATAAAATGGATGTGGAAGGGAGTTTAAAGTAGTGTACTTCACACTATTTGCAATGAAGGACTTGTGTGTGTGTGTATAAAATTTGCGACCATTTGTAGATCAATAATTTTTGTAAAATATAGTAAAAATAAGGCTGGAGATTTAGCTCAGTGACATAAGTGCCTGGCAAGTGTGAGGTCATGAGTTTGATCCTCAATACCACCACCAAATACACACACACACACACACACACACACACACACACGAGAAATGAAATAGAAAAAACAAAGACATACAAAACATAAGCCCTGATTGTTGTTGTTGTTTGTTTTTTGTATGTAGCCCAGGCCATCATTGAATTCACAGTTCTCTTTTCTTACTTCTTGAGTATATTATACTTCTTGAGTATATTACAGTCATGTGCCACCAGGTCTGGCTTCAGCTCTGTCTTTTAAAATTAGATTTGACTAATATTAAATTGCTCTGAACATTATGATAATGGTTTCTAAACAGTTAGTATGCTTTTCTTATTGTGGGCCAGGAACAGATCCGGGTGGGTAACAGTCTGTGGGACATGCTCTGGTCCCCACTGGCTCCCCTCATCCCCCTACCCCTGCCCTGTGGGGGTAGCCAGCTTCCACATTTGGATGGAAGGCAGGCCCACTGGTGGGTTGAGTGCAGATCACTAAGCTGTCTTGCCAGTGGGGTGGGGAGGCAGGGAGAGGGGGCCGATAGTCCAACCTGAGCTGGGTATGTGTTCTTCCTAACATTCAGGATTTTCTAGATAGTAATCTGGGCACTACGATGCCTAATTCATTCCAGTTGAGTTTGAGTTCCGCATTGATGGAATCCCCAGAAAAGCAGCACTGAAAGCTCTAGGAAGGGCAGCAGCCAGGGTAGTGCTAGGGGACCTAGCAGTCATGCTCATGGGCCTTCATGACATGGCTCAGCTCCCTCAGTCTCTGCATCTTGGCATCAACTGCCAAGAGCAAGTCTGGAGACTTAGTATGGGAAAAAGTCCAACTTAGTCCAATTAGTGGTGGACCAGGAAATGGAGTCTTCTAGCCTGCTCTGTCTTTCCCAGGGGCAGAGGAAACCGGTACTCTAAGGACAAGGGTGATGGCAGGTGGGGGACAAGGGCAGCTCTTGGTGCAAGCTGCTGCCTGTGGTAGGCGCCCAACAATGCACCACTTGGCGGGCAGCAGCAGCAGCAGCAGCAGCAGCAGCAGCAGCAAGGGTTTAATCATTAAATTGTAGGGACAAATTCCTGGCACTGCCCTATGCAATCAGCTCATCCCCCTGGGTCTAAGTGTGCTGAAATGTAGCTTCCTTGCGCCTGGGGTAACTGCTCACTTAGCAAACAAGAGTCTCCATGGAAGGCACTGACCTGTGATTTATGGGTCATAAAAGGGCCAGGCTGTTCGATGCCTATACTTTTCTGCCTGAGAAGAAACATTAAATGTGAGCTAATGGATCCTTGGCTCCTAACGCGGCTGCCTCTAACTGGATGCCGCACGTGAATGCACTATTGCAACCTGGCTTCTGGGCCAGGCCAAGCTGGGGCTCACCCTGCAGGGCTCACGGCAACTGAAGCAGCCTCAGCCGTCAGAGGCTACACTGAAAGGTCCAGAAGCTGCTGCGTTCTCCTTCCCAGACCCTCACACTGAACATCTGTTGCTGTGAAGGTGTTTTTATATATAGCTCTTTAGAGCTAAAATCCTTATGTGAAGCAGAAATGCAAGCTGATGCTACTACCATTTAAAATGATGATAATCAAGCCATAATTCCAGGTGGCTTCGTTGACCCTATACCGAACAATCTCTTATAGAAGCAGAGTCCCTTTGAATGCAGAATAGTCGTATTTCCCTTTGCTCCGCCAGCGGTGTCTGAATGGGTTGGTTTTGGGTCCTTACCAGGAGCCGACTCTAGGTGGCACTGCAGTGCAACTTTCGAGCGCGCGTGGCCCACCAAAGTGCGCACACCCGGACAGGTTTAGTGCTCAAAGTTAAAAGCTTTAAGGACGGGAAGGGGGTATAGATCAATGGCATAGCGCTTCAGTGGCAAGTGCGAGATCCTGAGTTCAATTCCCGGTATAAAAATAAAAGAAAACAAGTACAAGTACAAATATCATTGCTTACAGGTTGTCAAAGAAGTCTGGAGGGCCACAAACCATCCTCTCTGGTGGGTAAATGGAAAAAGATGGTGTGGAAGAATATCTGGACCTATTGGTTTACAAAGTTGTGACACAAGTACCCCCTGCCCCATTGTCTTATGTGTGCTGAAAGTAAGAAGCAGGGAGAGAGAATGAAAAGTCGAGAAAACAGTGGGAGTGAAATGGATTTTTTTTGAGAGGGTCTCCCTATGTGCCTCGGGCTGGCCTTGACTCTTGGTGATCTTCCTGTTTCAGCCCCTGAAGTGCTGGATTACAGGCGTGCCATCACTCCACTGAAATGAATTTTTCAGTGATCGTTATTGTTTTATTTTAAGAAAAATATATTGTAAAGTATGTGAATTTCCTCTGGGTTTTTACTCCCACCTGACTAGTGAATTAATGAAAGTAGTTAATAAAGGATAATAGTGAATCACACTGACAGAGATGAAAGGTTCTTATTTAGGAGTGATAAAATGCAGGAAGGAAGAAAAACTAAAAGAAACACCATAAAATGTCTCTTCTCATGGGTCACATTTAGGATTATGTTAGGCTTACGAAATAACTAACTTTGCTCATCCAATTTTCATGTTTGGGAGGTATGCATAAAGTAATTATCTGAACCTCATTTACCCAAAGTTAGCAAGATTTTGCTCCTCTCCTTCTATTTCTAAGGGTTCTCAGAGTCAGTAGTTCTCGAAGAGTGTTCGCTGGTCCAACAGCATTATCTGTAACTTGTGAGAAGTGTAAATTCCTGAGCGCCATCCCAACCTCCTAAATCAAACCCTGAAGATAGAACTTAACTGTCTTTATGTAGCCAGTCCTCCCAGTGATTCTGATGAGGACAGGTGTTTGAGTACACTTCCTCTTAAGGACATGCACTGGGGGAGAGGGAGAATAGATAGGCTGTGTACTAAATATCTGAGCGCTCACTGTTAGCAGTGTGGTAAGTCTTGGGGTTACAATGAGAAAGAAAAAAACAGGGTTCTCCCCTCAATCTGTTTACAGTTTAGTGGAAAAAACAGGAATCCTTACAACTATAAATGTTACAAAAACACAAAGAAAGTCATTCTACCTAGAAAGGAGGGAGGAAAACAGATTATAGGGTGGCAAGGGACATTGGGGTAGGGCCTTGAAGGATAAGATTTAATGAAGTAGAGAAGAGCCTGTAGCTCTGGAAAATTGCCTTTCATTTTTCCCCAAGAATAATCTGTCCACGTCAAAGCATGAAGGAATCAAGTATGTTACGAGAGCTTATACGAGTTTTCCTTCTCCTACCATTTGGTTAAAGCCATGGTCTGTGCAAGTCACTTATTAATAGGGAAAATTCTGATTATCCTTGGATTTTCACTTAATAAAATAATGTCCTCAAATCTCTGAGGAAAAGAGTGACTCAGGAATATTACACCCTATAAAAATGTTGCTCGAATGTAAAGACAACAGGCAAACATTCTCATGTGTTAACAAAGTCAAGAATTGTAGAATGTACAAACACCTTTTGGGGAAAAATATTACTTAGTATAAAATTAAGCCATGTAAAAGCGAAGTAAAAATAAAAGAGTAAGGAATGGAATAGGCACAATGAAAGAACATTTAAATATGAGAACTAAGTCTAAACAAATGTAGAAATTATAGTAACAGGATAGAAAATCAGTGTGATAATCCTTATCAAGGGCTATGGATGGAGGTGTGTGAGAGTATTAATTTCCTCATCTTTCTTGGCAGGAAGCTGATTTTTTTTTGTACCAGAAATTGAACTCATGACCTCATGCTTGCCAGACAGGAACTGAATTGCTGAGCTATATCCCTGGCCCAGGAAGCTGATTTTTAAGATGACTAATTTCTTTATTATTTTTACAAGTTTTGTTTTTAACTCAGACCATTGTTTTATGAAATAATAACTTTTACGGCCCAAGACCACATTTATCTGAAGTTTTTTGTGCTTTACTTTCTTATAATTCTTTTTAATTTGTTAATTAATACTAGGTTTTACAATTTTTGAAAATTAAAGCTAGGTAAGATGGTATAATCTGATAATGTTTAGTTTATTTCTTACCTCATCAATTACCAATCCACCTTTCTATTTTCTATCCACTTTAAGTTAATCCCTTTTATTCTTATGGCTTGAACTTCCCTATTTACTCTAGATGTTCATGTATTTAATCTTTATCCCTGATCCCTCTTCTGAATTTCAGGATTATGTGGCTCACTGAACAGCTCCCCTGAGTTCTCCAATGGTGTTTTTCAACATGTTTAAAATCAGACTCATTTTATTCATCTTCCCAATCCAAATTTGTTGATCCTCCTGTATTTCTACATGTTCTATCTCAGATCATGATTAATCATCCACTCATTCAAACCAGACACTTGGAATCACCCTAGATTCCTTACCTTTCCTTCATCTTGTCCATCCAATCAACCATTAATTTCACATCCATTCCAGAAACCTCAAGTTGACCTTGATTCTCACCTCCCTTCACCCTTTCAATCTAATTAACCAACAACATCATCTCCTGAACATTTAGTTTTCCCTTTCTTCTCTAGTCTAGTTACCACTTAGGATATAACCTCCCCAGGGACTTTGACAGTTGCTCCTTATCTGGTCTTTAGGCCTCTTTAGTGTTTCTCCATTCAATCTATGGTTTATATTTTTGCCAGAACAATTTTTCTAAGATGTAAGTTGATCTTGTTACTCTCTAGCTAACATCCTTTGGTGGTCTTTATTAACCTGAGGATAAATCTCAGGTTACTCAGATCTTCTGTGTCTGCACTTAGACATCTGCCGCTAACCTGCTGTTATGGGAAAACTTGTGGTCTTTTTTTTTTTTTTTTTTTTGGTACCGGGGATCAAAGTCACGACCTAGCACTTGACAGGCAGGTGCTTATGCCACTGCGCTAAATCCCTGGCTATACTCGTGGTCTTTCTGCCTTCAGTTCCTTTGTGGCCTTCATGGCCTAGACAATATCTGTTTATTCACTGAAACACAGCTCAAAGGTCACTTCAGGAGGTCTTCCAGCCCTTGGGCTAAGTTTGTGTTCTCCGTACTCTATAGTACCCTTCACATACCTCTGTTGTAGCACTGAGCATTTAAACGAAAAGCTGCATAAGTGTGGTCATGCCTACTGTCATTGCAGATTTCTCTATTGTAGGGACTCTGTGTGTGTGTGTGTGTGTGTTTAATCACAGTGCTTGTTATACAGGATGGCACACAGTAGGCTTACGAAGATGATTGAAATGAACTAAACAATCTTGGTACATCTTTCTATTGACTACCAAATGTAGTCCCCTGCCTTGGACACAATTGGATAAACACTGCCAAATTCAATAGTGCTGCATTTTTCTGAACTCTGGAAAGACTGCCTTCATTTTGTGGACATGTTCTTTCTTCAGATATGTTAATCCTATTGATTAAATTACAGCTTTCTTTTAGAACAATCACATTCCAGTCATGCCACTTTAGGCGGCATCCTAGGCTCCTTAATTGGATTTCTCCTTTCATTCATTAATTCATTTATTCTATTCATGGAACTCTGCATATTTAGTGGCATCTATTAGGTTTTCAGTAAAACAGTGTCCTTTGTATTTCTGGCCTTCAGTGTGGAGTACAAACTGTGAGGCCCGGGGATGCTTTATTGGGTGGGATGTGTGTACAAGGTAGGTGCCAGTGACGGAGAGCAGGAGTCCTGAGTGCTGAATCTGACCTCGGCTGGCTCCCTGAAAACAGCCCAGTGTAGAAGCTAATAGCTGTGGTTTTATACGTGAAACATCTGTTTCCATTTGTGGAGTGAGGATTGAACTCAATGCCTTTGCACTGAGCAGCATCTTTAGTTCTCAGTCACCAATTTGCCCTTGCTGGGTTTGAACTTGGGATATTTTGCCTCAGCCTCACAGAGTTCTGGGATTATAGATATGTGCCACCATGTCTGGTTTAAGTCTGGTTTTGAGTTTCAAGTCATCGGTTTAATAAGCCAGTTTCTTAGCATGAACCTCTTTGTTGAAGGAGCGTAATAGTAGACTAACCTTATATGGTTGTTTGGGAATTGAAAGCAACAGCTCCGAAAGGTGCAAGGCAGGTGATTGGCATACCGTGTGTGGTGTTCCACCTTGACAACCTGCTTCTCCTCCTCACTTCGTAGTCTCGGTGCTCTGAGTCTGGACTCCTCCTCTGGGCCCCCCTGTTCCTGGGTTGTGATTTATTCGATAGTGACGGGAGACTGAGAAAGACCTTGTGGATGTTCCAGACACTGGCTGCCTTTTTCTGCTTCCTCTGTTAGGAAATGCTTTGTGTTTTTCAGGACTCTGTTTATACAGGGATTATTAGCATTTTTATTCTCCGAAGGTGCTGGCATAGCTTCAGTCTGTAATTCTAAAGAGAAGGCGGTTAGCTGAGCCTTTCTTTGTTTGTTGGGAACATTTCTGTAGATAAGCACCCTGCACAGTAAATAAACCGCATTGTTATTACATTGCCTAGCAATTTACCTGTAACAGACGGCTGTGCCTGCTTATAATGACATGATAGCTAATCCATACCTTTGCATGATTTTATCTTCTACTCGAGGAGCCTGGCGAGTTTAAAGGGGACACCCTTGGGGACCATTGAGGGGAACCAGTTGTGGTTTCTGAGAGTGTTTGGCAGGAGGCTTGCCAAAAGTCCGGCTCTGATTTTGAACGAGTGTTTAATTTCAGTATCAATTACTTTAAGCTTCCCACAAGTAGGTTTTACCTACAGCTTCTGTGGTAAAGCAGTTTGCTTAATTAAGGGAGAGTCTCAGTGCTTGAGTTTGTGGTTAATACAAAGGATAATTTTTTCTTACTGCGTTAAAAGTTTCAGATATGCAAATAGCCTCTCCAACTTGCCTTAAAAGTAAATAACAATTGCCTTTGGCCACCCACAAATAATACTTTCATCTATTTAACTTCCTGTATGCTTTTTGATAAAGCTCTCAAAATGACGTTATTAGATCCAAGGGCAAGAACTATTTTATAGCTCTGTAAAATTAGCTTGATGCTGCTTTCCAAACAATTTATAGCGTGACCATAATTTTCAAACTACAGAACTGGACTTTGAATTGTACCTCGTTTCTTGGGGTTTACTTTTTTTTTTTTTACTAGACTGAAAGCTTCTGGAAAGAGAGGGTTGGGTTTGGACCCTTTGGCAAGCTGTGTAGACCCCTGGAAAGGGGACACATTTGAATTCAATCTGGGTTTCATGCCTGGATTCAGCCATTAATAGCCCTTTGACCTTGGGAAAGTTAATTGTCTTCCCATAGCATTTTGTGGCTGCTGTAGTAAAGCTGGTTGGAGATATTACTTAAGCATTTTTAGTCATTATTTTTCTAGTTTCAGATACCTGTCATAGCTTAAATATTACTGGCAATACTTGTCATGAAGACCAGGAATTGTTTCAAATTTGGGAAAACTCCTTATTGTGGCGCCAATTGCTTTTCCCATTCCTTCCTTTCCTTCCTGCCTCCTATGAAAGAAAAATCTGTGTCACACCTCCTAGTGATAAGTTTGGTTTGGTGATTTCTTGTAGGCAGACTATTTATATCACTCTAATCTGTCTATTTCTCTCCATCTCCAGCACCACCAATAGCTAACATTTATTGAAGGCTTACAGTAGGCTGGCCGATCCACAGGCCTGATCTCATTTAATCCCCACTAAAACCATTATTATTGCCATTTTACAGGTGGGGAATTTGAGGCTTAAAGGGGTGAAGTAAATTATCCAAGGTCACACAGCTAATTAATGTTAGATTCCTGGTCCAGTCTCTCACTTAGGCCTAGACTTCCGTGGCAGATGGATAAGAGGGCTGATAACTGTCTTCCTAGCATCTGCCTTTGCTCAAATCAACTTGTTCTCACATGGAGACAAAGTGAGCTTTTGAGTTTCAAAATCTAGTGTCACCTTCTATCATCCTCCTTCCACCCCGTGTGAATAATCTATGTGCTCTGGCTTTGGCCCGCTCCATCACCTGGTCCTGCTTTCCCCTTGCTCTCTGTCTTTTGTGACCGTCTTCTAGTCCCCAGGGTGCGCCACCTACCCTTGTGCCCTGCTGCCTATATCCACAGGCGCCCTCTTATTCTTGCCTGTGGTCTCAATCATACCATCTCATCTGTTCCACCTCAGCCTTCTGTGCAGGAGTTCCACACCCCTTGCTGATATGGGGGGCATTTAGATCTCCCAGCCTCTGCTGGCTCTTGGGCTCAAAGATTCCTTTGTTCCTGACCTCAGGTTAGGTCAAGTTTCTTGTTCATTGCTCTCAAGCAGCCTGGGGCTTTCCTTAATGACATTTATCAGAGTTTATGGTCACCAAAATTTTATTTGTGTAGTTATTGGATTAATGTCTCTCTTCTGCCCCAGCTGAGTATCTTAGGACAAAGAATATATCCACTTTAGCTCATTTTGTGTCCTTAGAGTCTAGCATAACCTTTGGAACATGGCTATTATTATTTACCATATTGAATAAAGCTGAACACTAGACTGATAATCAGTTTTGTGGTTTCTCTGCCCTCTTCTGTTACTGGAGCAGTGAACAGTGTATATAGCACATGACCTCTGGGTCTCTTTGTGAGCATGTGTGTGTGCACAAGCATGCACGTGTCTGCACACACACACACACACACACACACACTCACACACACTCACATAATCTCCCTCCCTCCATTATGAGCAGCTGAACCAGGAAGGTGAAGAATATTTTTCATGGCATTATTTTTATGATAATCTATTTCGATGGTTAATTTGGTTTAGGACACTGATTTATCACCAGTTTATAGATCTCTCCCTCTCGCTCTCTTTTTATTGTCCTATTTGAATTATAAAGATGGCATGTGTGAAATGGAACTTCTTGGCCTATTGTTCTGCTTCTCACGCAACCAGTGTAGTTCAGACAATAAAAAGATCTATAAAATTAATATATACACAGAGTGAGAGGGGAAAGAGAGGGACAGAGCTAGAGCAAATGGGTAATGTTTTGGAATTGGATACCACATTTTTCTCTCTCCGGTGAAGTTCAGAATTAAAATTTATATGGAGGAGGCATAAATGAGGTATGAAGGTGTTGTCCTCTCATGTGGAAAGAGGTCTGGTGATTCTAGCCTACCCATGTTACACAAAAACCTATTTTACCTTCACTTTTTAACAATTGTAAGGATTTACAACTTCCAGATTAACTTTAGACCAGGAAATATGACTTGAAATTACATAGCAGGTCACTTAGATTTGGTATTATGTAGTTGACCAGGTACATCCCAGTGGCATCACAAACAGGCATCTGAAAAGGATATTTTCCCCAGCGCATGGTCCCTGCCTGGCACATAGTAAGTGTCTTGCAAATTGTTTTAGGGTACACTTGTAAGTGAACAAGTGCAGAGAAGGGATGGCTGGTTAACTGGTACCTGGAGGTACCATCCCAACCTTACCAATCCTTCCCTTTGGCCCATGGTGGCCTTTTCTGGGCAACTTTTCCATTTGTTTGGTCTCTCAGTTTCCTTTTTGGATTTGTTACACTTCTCATACTAGCTGTTGACCTGTCCTTTTCAAAAACATGAGACAGGGAAAATTCTAGTAGCGTACTTGATGCTGATAAACTACCAGTGTGAGTAGAAAATGAACAACAACCTTCCTACCTTCCGAGGAAGTATTGTGAATGACCAGGTGTCAGCCCCCAGATGTGATTTCACTTGAGGTTCTTGGATTGATTATTTATTGCTATGCTTGAAATGATGGTTATTATTGTTACAAATATTATTATGCTGAGGAAGCCAGCTTGCAAGCACAGACAGCTGCATTGTTTACAAACATAATTAATGAGGTGATTTTTAATATCAACAGCTCAGCACCAGCCTTTTAAAAGACTGTTTATGGTCTGGGCTGCAGAGCCATTTGTAACTTCCACCGCACTTCTCTGACGGAGCTGCCTCCTAAAACCATTTCCTTTGGCTGAGACCTGGTTTATTTTATGAATGACAAAAATAAACCTCTACTTGTTGCTGATGAGGGATGGTTTATGTCTAGCAAGCCCAGGCCTACCAGAAGATAAACACAGGAATACTTTTCTGAGAAGCAAAGGTACATTTCTTAGCAGCTAACTTTTGTATTTATACAAAAGTCATCCAGCTGAGGTGGCTGTGTGGGGGACTGGGAGGGAATGGTCCATTCTCTTTCTAAACATGGAAATGTTTTTGGTGAAACGGTGCTATATAAATGCCTGTAACATATCAGTACTTGAAAAAATGACTTGTATGTCAAATAGGTTTTATTTATTTATTTTTTTTTTCATTTTTCAAGTAGGTTTTAGGCCCCTGTGATGAAGTAGTTGAAGCTTGCTACGTGACTTCAGATTTTATTTCATTCAGTTATATTTAGGTGAGGAATGTGAACAAAGATTTTTTTCTCTAAATCTGGCCCAACACAATTGTTTGCACCATTCTTCCTTGATGAGTAATAGGGTGAATTCATCTATTTGTCTTTATTTTTCTTTTCCTTTGCACTCCTGACTTTGAACTTTGAGATTCTACCAGTGATTGGTAGCTTGTGCGCTCCAAATTCACAAGATAAGGCTATTCTTCTTTTTTCTTTTTGAGACAAGTTCTTGCTATGCAGTTCAGGCTGGCCTTGGGCTCACTTTGTAGCCCAGGCTAGTCTCGAATTTGCAATGATCCTTCTGCCTCAGCCTCCCAAATGCTGGGATTACAGGAGTGCACCACCACACTCGGTTTAAAATAAGGCTGTTCTTACCAGACACTCACCCATAAGCACCTTCTCAAGTAAATAGATGTTTAACATGGGAACTAATCACCTTTGGCTCTTTTGACTTCAAAAGCAAGAAAAATAGGTGTTTGTCTGGTTTTCTAACTTGTTTCTTATATTCAGAGGTTAAACAATTTTATAGTCTGCTTAAACTTATTTTCTTTTCCCTTATGTAAATTCCAAGGGAATTATTGTTCTATTTCTTCTTGGCAATGGATTGTATCTGTTCGATAAAAGTTACAGACAAAAAGTTACAGATAAAAAGATTAAAAGTAGTAAAGTGACCCAAGAGAACTAAAGTCTGTTATCTTGTATTTTTGTTATAATTCTGAGGCACATGCCTCCAAGATATAGTTTTATGATTTTTTTTTTGAGACAAGATCTTGCTATGTTGTTCAGGCTGGTCTGGACTCACTATGTAGTCCAGGCCACCCTTGAACTTGTGGTGATTCTCCTGCCTCAGCTTCCCGAGTGCTGGGATTACAGATGTGCTGGGATTACAGGTGTGAGCCACCACACCTGACGTTTTATGATCTTGTGACTCCAAGTGTTCTTGTTTATTACCTTAATCCTTTGTCCTTGCTGGCATTTCTGGAATGGGTGATGAGAATTTAGTGAATGCCCCAGGTTTCATAAGTTCAAGTGTTGAGTAAGAATGATCATTGACTAAAACTCCATGGTAACGATTGTTTGGGATATATAACCCCTACCTTCTGGGAAATTACCTCTCTTAGAAGATATAGAAACAAATAATTATCATCCAAGTCTCTAAGCACACTGATAGTCTTCTAAAGGAGTCATTTGTTTGATCTTTTTGACTACTAGGATTTTCATTTTGTAGATTATACTCCTGAGCAGAGAAGAGAAAAGGAAGGGACCAGAGGGAGATGAACTGAGTTATGTAGGAAAGGACATAAAGCTATCAGTGGAATAGAAGAAAATGAATTTAGAGGGTGTGGTGAAGGAGTGAGGAGAGGGGAGCTTGTGTTTGAAGAAATAAGGAAGAGTTTGGTGGATCATTTGTCATGATAACTGTGATTTTTAGAAACAGATTCAATAAGAATTTTCATGCATTTAAAAAATGGACAGATTACATAAAGTAGGCAAATGTTAAGTGTGTAGCTCATTGCATTTTAAAATATGAATACCCTTGTGTAACTACTATCCATATCAGGGTATAGCACATTTCCTCCAGCCCTGAAGGGAAGTCCTTTGTAGCCCAGCTATGGTCATTGTTCTGATTCTGGTCCCATTGAGTAGTTTCACGTGTTTTTAAGTGTCATATTCATGTTATCATTCAGTATGTATTCTTTGTTTCAAACTTCATTCCTTCAACTTTATGTTTGTAAGATTTATACATGTTTCCATGTATCAGTCATCTACTCTTTTTTATTCTTAGTATTTCACTGAATAAATATACCATGGTTAATTAATTTATTCGTGGGCAAATTTGTGGATATGCCTGTTGTCCATGTTAGTAGACATTTGGGTTGCTTCTAACTTTGGCAGTATTTTGAGCAATGCTGCCATGAGCATTATATCAGTCAGCTTTCTTGTTTTCATGGGGGCCATATACCTAACACACACAATTTTAAAGAACAGAGGTTTGTTATGGTTCCTGTTTCAGAGGGTTCAGTTCATGGTTGGATTACTACAAGGCAGAAATAGGATGGTGAAGGGCCTGGAGGAGGAAAGTTGCTTAACCCATGGCAGCCAGGAAGCAGAGAGGAAAGAAGGGAGGGAGGGAGGGAGGAAGACAGACAGACAGACAGACAGGCAGAGACACAGACAGCGCCAGAGCCTTTAGGCTTCATTTTGGCAGATTTATAAATATATATTAGCACACTTTGATTATTTTCACCCCATCCATCCTTCCCTTGCCCTGTTCTCCTTCCATAGTTGTACATTTCTCAGGGTGCATTTAGGATGTGTAATCCACCTCTTAATCACTTTTCTCTGTGAACTCATCAATAGATTCATCCAATGATGAGTGTAGTGTGCTCATGTTCACATTACCTTCTGAAATCTCCACCTCTGGATTTATGCGATTTGGGGGGATATTTTAGATCTAAACCATAACAAATATTGCTGAACACATCATTTCTGTGTGGTATAAACATGGAAGTGTAACTGCTGGGTATATGTGTGTGCTTGGGTTTAGTTGGTACTGCCATAGAGTTTTCCAAAGTGACTGTATCGACTGACATCTTTCACAATAAAGTGCTCCAGTTGCTCTACATCTTTGGAAAAAGGTGAGTACTTTAAGAGAGTCTTTCTGATTGTTTATGGTATAATGACTGCCCTTTATAAGGCTTCAAAAAAACTGCGTTTGTAGCTACATTGGTGTCAGATTGCTCACAACCTCTGTCTTGGGGAGCAATCTCAGGTTTCCCTGGGTTTGAGTACTAGCTTTTCTGTTTGTTGCATGTTCTTAGGCAAACTAGTTATTGCTTTTGTGTTTTGCCTTCTGGGCCTTTTATTCTTTATCTGCAGAATGGAAATCATAGAATGGTTGCATAGGTTTTTTGAAAAAAATTTAATCTAATTTTTTTTTTCTTGATACTGGGAATCAAACTCAGGGCCTCTCATTTGCCAGGCAGGCCCTGTGCTGCTGAGCTACATCCCCAACTGTGCATAGGGTTTTTATGAGGCTTGAATGAGATGGTTATATGTAAAGACCTTTTATAGGGCCAGACATAAAATTAGTACTCAGAAAAGGGCAGATTTTGTTAGAATTAACTGAAGTGTGAAAATTCCAAGAGAGGGTTAAACATACAAAGATAGAGTTGGCAGACCTGGGCCAGTTCTTCCTGTCATCTGGAGAGTCTCCTTTCATAACTAAACCTTCAGAACTTGGAACTTGCAATTAGATAGGAAAAGGAAATGTTTCCCTGGAGCCATTGCTTGGTATCCCTTTCTGCATGTAGGTAGCTGTGATTTTTGAGGCTTTGCATTTTTTAAGTTTAGCTTTTATAAAGACATTCTGGCTTCCCATATGACATCATCAGCCACTATCAAGTGATTTTAGAAACAAAATTTACAATAATTAGAAATCTTTCCGAGGAGATTGGTAATATACAAAGTGAGAGAAGGCAGAAGAAAAACTTGAAGAAGCAAGAAAAAAAAAGAAGCTAGAAAAAATAAGAAACCTATTTAATTTTATGGTTGATGCAACATGTGTGTCCTGCCAGAATAAATCAGATCATCTGATTTTCAAATTGCTGGGTCTATTGTCTCAGAAATAGAGGATGTAAATAATTTTAGTGCAGTCTCCTGGATCTGGACCTCTCTCATCCAGAACTGTTATCAGCATTAGCATAATTTATGGTGCTATCTAATAATGAAATCATTGAACACTGATTGTATGGCTCCTTAAAGCTATAATTATTGCTCATTAGGAATGGGTTTTATATTGTTTGCTCCTGGCACATAATAAGTTATTGAAAGAGAAAAGTTGTCAGTAAAATGAGAAACCAGAGAAGGTACTTTTTTTGTTCCTGAATATTCTCTCTGATGAATCTGAGATTTTGTCTCATAAAAATAGAGAACAACTGGCTACTTTAGTTGGTGTTTATTATTATATCTTCTTTAAGGAAAATTTTAGCTTCGCTTCATACATCCTTTTTAGTGTATGGGGTAGTAAGTTTTCAGTAAATGTTTGTTAACTGAATAAGTTGCAATGAAAGTAATGAATGAAAACAAAAACTACAATTTTGGCAGGTGACATTCTGAGCTTTGTCCAGCTCATAGTGAATATTAATGAAGGAAGTGCCCATTAGTCACATCTGAGGGGTTGAAGTTGGCAGTTTTTCAGAGAGGCATGAATCTGAAATAAATCTCTGCTTATTCATCTCAAAACATTCTTATTTTGGTAGTAGTGGTGGTGGTGCTGGGGATGGAATCCAGGGCTTTGTGCAAGCTAAGCAAGCTGTCTTTCACTGAGCTACAAACCCCAGCCCTATCTCCAAACGTCTTAAGAGTACATTTTCCTGAATCACAAAAGCAATGCTTGACTTGTTTGCTGTGAAAGATACCATATATATTGAGTGAAATATGAGCACTCCTTCCAGTTACTCTGGTCCGTCCTCCTCCATGAGCAAACTGTATGTGTATACATCCTGTCAGCCCTGATGTTTCTGGCAATATTGAAAACTCATTGCCCATTATGACATAGAGAGGAAAAGTCTATTTCTGTTGGTTAGCAAATCAATTCTTTATGGACCATTGGGTTGAGAAGGGCTTGGTCTTAATTCTGAAGATGGAAGTTTAGTTAGTGATTTCTCTTTCATGTGAGAATGTACTTCTCTTACATGGGAGAATTGTACTTTTCAGCATGGGGAAGAATAATAACAACTACATCACAAAGCAGAGGTCACTGTCAATATGTTCATGCTTCTCGGATTGGGGAAGAGGGCTTATCAAAGAAGATGAGTTTATTATGAACAGTGCCTTTGGCTTGTGATGTCACAGACTTCAGTGGAATGCAACTTGCCTTTGAGAATGGTATAATTTATTTGCCCCTCATAAGTTAAATGTGACTTCTATGTTTGTCTATTAATCCTGCTCGATTTATCCAGCACCAGACCAGATTTCACAGCCTGACTTTTCCCTACACAGTTTTAGCTTCCTTAGGTCCTTTGGCATGAACTCCAGAAAGGCTGAGGGAATCAAGTATTTCATTAACAGATTTTGCCCTTTCTTCCTGATAAGTGTGTTCTCTTTTCTTTAAATATCCTTTTCTCTAAGGCCCTCTAGCCCCTGAAACTACAGGAAATGTCAGATATGCAGAAATAAGAAAATCTTATTCTTTCACTGGAAATTTTCAAACTTTAGTAAAACTGTAGAAATGTTTAAATTGCCTTTCAATTTCTGAGAGAAATTGGTTTCCTTTAACACTTAACGAGATAAACTGCAATTCGATTCAAGTTATTTTTCTGCTTCTCCTTGTTGACAATCTGAACTCTGTTTTTTTTGTTTCCTCTTGCTTTCTGATTGACTTCAAGATTACATCTAATCTTTTTATTTTATCCTGCACAAATACAGCTTGCAATGTGTTGTGACAAGAAGCCCGAACTCCTATTAGCATATATTTATACCTCGCCTCACACAGAGTGGTGCTTGGGGGATTATTAACCCAGGCTGAAGCTCTGAAGGCATATGAACATACTGTGTTCACCCTCCTCCCTAGAGCCCTCTATCCCATATGTCTGTCCATGTAGGGATGTAATTGTTTGAACAAAGGGACCAGGTAGGGAAGCCAAAGAGCAGTTGTGTGTGAAGCTAATGTGATGGAGGGATTATCATATGGTTACGGGTGTGGGAAGATTCAAGAGGTGGTCACTGTTATTGGAGACACCTTGGAGGAATTATAAGTGCCTTTCTAGAGTCAGTTGATAAAATGATTAAATTAATCTGCTATGGAAGAAACTGTAACATGAAATGTTCTGGGCAGAGGTCTGGGATTGAGAAGCTTGGTGAGTGGTGTTTATGATTTGTGGGATTCAGAATACGAATTCATAGTTTCAGATGTCAGTAGATGAAGACCTCCAGGATTCCAAAACAAGATCCATCTTGAGGTGACTTGAGGAGAGGGGATAGGTGATATTTCTTCCTGTTTTATTTGGTTTTTCCCTGGATACAAATCAACAGAGCACACATTGAACAACACTGCGACACATGCCTGCACATTTTTTGCTTTCATGGAGGTTTTTCAGGGCCTCCAGGGTTCCAGAGCTTATGAATTACTAAACTGTGTCCCCTATTAAGAGTGACCATCATCCGATATTCACACGAGTTGGACCTCCTTTCCAACCACCCACAGCACTTCTATTTTAAGTGTGTTTTTTCTAATTGCAGAAAGACAGTCTCCATTGTCTCCATTGAAAGAAATTTTGAGCATTAGTAAAAAGGGAAAGACAATTTGGGGGAAGAGAAACGCTTTGAATGGTTTGTGGCTAGGAAATTGGTCCAGAAGAGAAAGTCTTCTTCCTTTTTCAACTCCTAAATAGTTCTTATCCCCCTAGGATCCTGACTCTGAATGACTGTTCTTGGCAACTGTTGAGTTGTGAGAAATTTTTCATTATGGTGTACATTGCACAGCCTTGTATGCATATTTCTTCTTTAATTTTTTGTGAGCACTCTGGGATCAGGGATGGTGTCTCATTCATCTGTATATTTCCTTGACTGTTGGTGTCTAATGCACAGTTTTTGAGTCATGTAGCATGGGTATCACAACTTTGTATGATATGTGATTGAAAGGTATGGTATGTGTTTACATAAAAATAACATCAAAAGACATATTGCTGTTAGTGGTCCTCAACATGCACTCTCTCCTCCTAGCTTCTAATAGTTATCCCATCATTCGTGCCACTTTTTGAAGTAGTTCTAGAAGTCTTCTTGCATGAGTGTCTTTTGTTATGCTGTGGTGCTTGCCTTGAGGTCCTGAATCAATATAAAGCACTTGCCTTTTGTGGTCATTTTGGCTTTGGAGAAGAGCCAGAAGTCTCATGGTGCCAGATCTGGTGAATAAAGTTTGTGAGGTCACACTGAAGTGTTTGTATGAGCCTGCCTTACCATGGGGTAGAACTTGGCAGCAACATTCACCATTTTTTCCCCCTACATCATAGGCCTGTAAGTCAAACCCTCTCATTCTGATGAGATTCAGAATGCCAACAGTATGCCTACTTAAAAGAAAATGCTATACTTTAATAATAAAAAAATCACAAACACAAACACTCATATTCCCTCTATTACGTGAGCAAATACAGAGAAGAGCAATTAAAAAAAACTTTATTTTAACCACTGTTTCCTATAGCCAGATATACGTTAGAATTACCTGTGAAGGTTTTAAAAAAATGGTTAAATCCAAGCCTTACTTTTGAAGAAGTTTGCAATGGTGGATCAGGATTTGAGTATTTTTATTCTACTTATTTATCTTTAGTGGTGCAGAGGATGGAGCCAGGGCCTTGTGCATGCTGACAACCCCTCTACTCCTGTGCTACAGTGCCAGCCCAGGACCCAAGTGCTGTCAAACAGCCCTTTGGGAACTCTGCTGTTTCCTTCTGGTTCAATTACTGATTTTAGGTTGACTGGGGCACTTTGGGTTCTGTTGGTGGTTATTTGGGAGTGCGAGGAGCTTTCCTTGCAGATTTACTAGCAGTAGCTGGCTTCCAGCTTTTTTAGTTTGTTTATATCTTTCTTCCCCAGTGAGGAGTTTCTTTCTTCTTTTGTCCTATTTTTGGCTTCCTCCCTGGACCTGCACCTGGTGTCTCAGGAGAGCGCAAAGCCATTCTCTTCTGCCCTGAAGTGTATTGGGACCAGGACTCTTTGGAGACTTCTTCCCTGTGACATGTTTTTGCACCTTGACAAGAAATCAAACAAACAAGAAATCAAAACTACTCAGGAGGCAGAACTTGGCTTCATAAGTTTTCTATTTTGAAAATTCGGAAAGGGATAATCTGCTTACTACCACCGAATTTTTTTTTTCTTTGGTACCAGGAATAGGACTCATGACCTTGTGCTTGCCAGGCAGATGCTGTGCCACTGAGCTAAATCCCCAGCGCTGAAAAATTGTTTTAACTCCCTGCATGTTTGGAAGTTTTCTGTAGAAACATTCTTCTGTTCCACTGACTGGAGTTTATCCTTGGTAAATATCAAATTTCTGACAAATCTGATCAAATACTATGAGACAAGGAGAATCAGACTCCCAGTTCTTTTCTTGGAATTTTCCATAATTCCGCCATTAAAAATAAATTTTCATTCTCATTCAAGAGCAGCTCATTATTGTTTTTTCCTACACTTGGAAAGCATCAACAAAGCTTCCTCTGTCTTTCTATTCTGCTCCTTGTCCAGCTGCTCCAGAGAGATTGCCAAGGCAGAGATTACAGTGGTGGATGACGCTGACTGGGGTGGAAGACAAATCCTCCATTTTGCTCTCACCCAAGCAAAATCACAAGTGAAACTCAGGAGCTGGTTTCTTGTGTGCATGTGCAAGTGAGGCCTGGTCACCATAATATTTTTATCACACTTTGCAAAGACACAAAAGAGGACTTCCAGAAGTGCTTCAGAAAGTGGCAAGAATGATGGGGTAAGTGTGTTTGAAGCGAAAATAAGTATTCTGTGGGGTATTAATGGCAATGTGTCTTTCACTCTAATAAATTTTCTTTATTTAAACAAACATTCACTGTATTTTTAGATCATCTCTTTTACCTTTAGATACTCCAGGTTTTAAAACAGGAAGCCATGCTTGATTGGGTTGTATGTGTGGAATATTGAGGTGGCTTGTTCACACTGTGTTTCTATTCTTCCAGGCATGTGGAGTGGCGTGCTGACCCTCTCTGGTGTCGTTCCTAAGGGCCCAGGAGAGCTATCACCCTGGGTAGACTCACATTGCATCTGTACCCTTTCTTGACATCTTTGCCATGGGCTGGCTGGCATGGTCCCTTTCTTGCCTTTCTTTTTTGGTCCGTGGAAAGACTAAGGATCAAGTTAGGCAGATGGAATAGTCAGAAAGAGCAAACAAACTACTTTGGGTTTGGCCTGATCAGGTTTGAGTAATTAACGAAAAGGAAACACATGCAGTATGCAGAAATTATTACTTTGCCTTCCTTTTGTACACATCTCCCCTGGGGATCTCAGGGACTACATGGAGTTTGGGGAAGTTGGATTTGACCATGACAAATGGATATTTATCAGAAGCATATTTCCAGGCAGACAGACTAGGTAGATAAGTAGATATGTCAGACTGTCCTAGGTTAAGGCTGTATTTTGTAGGAATGACAAAGACCAATTGTATGAGTCATGTGTGAACATTAAAATCATTAGACATTTAGGAAGTGGTAAGGGGAAAGATCGGAAGGAGATGAGACAGTTAGATTTTATGCAGGGGAGGATGTAGATATTTATAAGTATTAGACATTGTTAGGAAAAATGGGCCTAAATATGGCTAATGAGCCAGGATAGCCACACAACAACTACAGAATTATGACATTTACACTTGCAAAATAAAATGTTAACTATTTAAAGGAAACCAAGGAAGACGAAACAAAGAAATAAAGGAAAAGATAGCAAGTAGCACCACATAAGACAGCAACACATCAGTGTAACAATGTTTATAATTCATACAAGTGTGCTAATATGGCCAGTCAAAAGACAGGTCCTTTTTTTTAGACCTAAAATCTACATATGTGATATTTATAGGAGTTATCAGTCTAAAGTAGAGGTTACAGAAAGATTGAAAATAAAGAAATGGTAAAAATAAACCAGATATATATGAAATGAAAAAAATCACAGTGAATTTAATATCAGAGAAAATAGAATTTAAGGTGAAAAATCTAATAAACGGCAATGAGGGATATTATATATTGATGATAGGACACAGTAATCATGAGAAAGTTTGCTATTCAACATATGAAAATGTAGAAAGACTTTACAATATAAAAAGAAACAATTGACTGAACTAAGAAAAACATACATAAATCAATAATTATGGTTGATCTTTAAGAAAACACAGACTCAGAAAAACCAAGTATAAATGTTTTCCCTAATGTGTGGAATCTAGAACAAAACAAACCCCCCCCCAAACAACAACAACAACAACAACAACGACAACAACAACAACAACAACGTAATACAAAAGGAAAAGGAAGACTGTTTGATAAGAGGAAAGGCATTAGGGAAAGAGGGAAGGATAATGGGGATAAATATGATCAAAATTTGTTATGTATCTATATGAAAGTGCAACAATGAAACCCAGTAAAAAAGTAAAGCATCATTCAAAAAATCTCTTGGAAGCTAATAAAGATAATAGCAAAGCTATAGAACAGACATCTAAAATACATTATTTTCAGGCCAGCGTGGTATGAGTAAAACAGAAAACTTAATACATTCCAAAGATTCAACTTCATACAGACTATATTTGTTTAATCTACATTTTTTACTATATGTGATAAAACTAGAAATTATTAGCAAAAAGAAAGCTAACTAGTTAACTAAATAAACATTCAAATGAATGTTTGAAAAATTAAAAAATTATGTTTAAAAATCTCCCCAAATTGTTCTTTTCTTTTGAGACAGGGTCTCACTGTATAGTCCAGGTTGGCCTTGAAATCACTATGTAGCTCAAAACTGCCCTTGAATTTGCAGTGATCCTCCTGGGTCAGACTCTCAAGTACTGGGATTATAGGTGCCTAGTACCATGGCCGGCTTCCCCAAGGTTTTAGATATAAAAGTCAGACTTTTATCCCCTGTGTTAAGCTTTTGTCACTTAATTTTGCTTGTTTTTTTGAGACAAGATCTTGAGACATAGTCCAGGATAGGTTCAAACTTTTGATTCTTCTGCCTCAGTCTCTTGAATGCTGGGGCTGCAGATATATGCCACCATGCCCAATTTTGAAAGAGTTTTAAAATACCAGTGGCTATTTTTTTTTTTTTTTCTTTTTGAGACAAGGTCTTGTTATGCGGTTCAGGCTGACCTTGAGCTCACTTTGTAGCCCAAACTGGTCTCAAATTGCAACAATCCTCCTGCCTCAGTCTGCAAGTGCTGGGATTACAGGAATATTCTACCACGCCCAGCTCCAATGACTATTTCTGAATGTTACTTTTTTTTTATAAACCTGAGGCCAGTTGGGAATGATGCAAAGTTAAAAAGAGAAAGCAGCCTGTGATTCTCTCAAAACCTTTTTGCTAATTCTACTCCCCACCCCCTTTCCCCACCCTGACTCCTACCAAAGCCCAGATAAACTACTGTAGTACTCTTGCCCGGAACAACCCATCTGAAATAGCACACAGCCACACCCAACTATCACTCTTTATTCTCCCACTCAGCTTTCTTTTTTCTTTTTCTTATTTACTGTTATTATCTATTTATTTTACTTTGCCTTATTTTTCATCCTCATCACCACCTAACATAATATGTACTTATTAACTTATATCTTCTCCCAGTGACATATAAAACACCATGAAAGTTTGCCCTTTTCTCTTAAATATCTGTTTTTATTCACTCACACAATAGATCTCCAGGCTTAGGATGACTAGTGGCACAAAATACTTGCTCAGTGATCAATATTTTGCAGAGGGAAAAATATTGTCAGGCTAGTTAAAGAAATAATTATATCTTTAATATCAATAACTTGATAAAAGTATAAAAGTTTGGGCAGAGCTCTCTGAAAGGGTCTCATTTGAATTGAGACCTTAACACACAAAAATTTTTTCTTTTCATTGTCACCAAGTGAGTGTTCATGAAGAATACCTGGAACTGCCTTGGTGTAAAGATTTTTCTTCATATGTACCTTGGTCACAGCTGCAGTCCAGTTACATTCAGCACATCATTTACAACAGGCTACATACGTCGCAATGGCCATTCCAGCAGAAAGTTCCTCTTTTCTGTATTCATTCTTTGTCCTAACCTGTGAAAGGATAAAGAATCAGGACCTGGACTGAAAATGACTTTTCTAAATGTTCCTAAGTTTGGGAATGGGGATTTAGCACCTAAAGCTTTTATTTTTATCTGAAAAATCTATGTCTTTATTCCTTCATCTTTTTTAACACTAAGATTCAGAACTGCAGAAACAAGAAGAAACCAATTTGGGGCACTGGAACTGGAGAGTTTCCTGGCATCTGTTATTTGATCGGATAAAGAGTAGTCTGTTGGGGAGGGAGTGGGTACTGGCAGATCTGGGGTCTGGCTCCTCATGCAAACTCACCTCCCCCTGCTGGCCACTTAACATTTGAATATCCCCATGCCTTTCCATCAGTCTCCCTAATGGAGACAGAGGGCCTGCTGAGTTGGATTTTTATGGTAAATTCCCTTTGTATTCTATGTTTATGTCTCATTATGCCTCGATTTCTTACTATGCTGTTCTCCATCATTCCAAACACATTCAATATGAGGCTGAATTTTTCTTTCATCTGATACTCATGTGTCTATGACAAGGGAAGGCAATCCTTTGGGAATGGATGGACCCTTTCAACTTACGGTCCACACTCCAGTTTTGTCTGCAGTGTCGGCAGCACACCCAGTTTACCCTGCACCCTGTTTCTGGATGCTTTTACTTTAGCTAAAGTAGTTCTCACTGGGGAAAGTTTCTTTGCTGTAGTTTCTTGTACAGAATATTGAGACGTAGAAAGAAGGAAAGAACTGTTCTATATTTCTACACCATGGCCACCAGATGGGACCTTTGCCAGGGATGATTTAAGAAGGACAGTAGAAACAGGTTCAAGAGTGAAAATGGTGGGATAGAGGCTCTGACTACTGGTGGAGAGGAAGAGCAGCTGTGTCTCCTCTGCCCTCAACCCTCAGCATCCACAACTTCCAGTGATGTTTTCAGACCAATTTTGTTTTTAAACCTGCATTGAGAGCAAACTCTCTGCTAGGTTTGCAGTGGGTGGGAAGGGAGGATGAGAATAAAGATACCTGTGGGGTGTAGAAGTATGAGGCAAATACAAATAGCAGGAGCAGAAAAGAAAGCAAGAGACAAGAGAAGCAGAAAGGATTGTGAAATCAGTCTCCACTATATTCCCCAAATATATTTGTAGGAGATGGTTCTTGAAAAGAGAAGTTCTCATGGTGATGGTGGCTGTGGTAGAAGTGGTGGAGCTGTGAAGATGCAGAGAGAGTAAAGGTATAAAAGATGGTGGTGGAGATGGAGGTAGGGGTAGAGGCTGAACAAACTGAGGACTATTGGGTGCTGGCAATGCAAAGGAAATGAGAAGCAAGTTCATAGCAAATACAAAAATTTGCTCTCTAGCTTGGACTTTCCCCCAATCTACCTAGCCATTGCAGTTCTTTGCATTATGTTGAGATTTAGAATTAAGTTTGAAAGCATCCATGGTTACAAAAAGTATATCATAAGTGGAACTAGAGACTTCAGGTACTTAGCAGCAAGTTATTCAGAAATAGAGAAAATAAAGGCTAATCAGAGCTGGTGCCACTAGAATCTTCAATGTCACTGTTCTCTCAGATTAAGAAGCAACCAGAAAGACAGAATTCGAATACATTTCCCTATCACCGAGAGCAGGGCAAACAATATTTAAGCTGGAATAGGTGAGTGGGCATGTAGTATCTGTGGAGAAGGTAAGTTACTTACCCTGAGAAGGAAGTCTTCCAAAAAATATGAATCATTTGTTAGCTTCGTTAAGAGGTGGAACAGGCTAAGGCCGGGAAGGTACAGATTCTTTTATTAATTTGGATTAAGATGTACCTTTAGATATACTTCTCTGGAAATGGAAAAAAAAAAAAAAAACAAAGAAAGAAAAGAAAAAGAAAAACCCCTGAAAAAAATCCAATGCACATCTATTCTCGACCAAATTAAAATATAATAAATTTTCAAGAACAAGCTGAAAATGCATGGTTTATCAAATGACTGACTCAATAGATAACGGATAAAATATATTTGAAAAGAGAGTTTTAAAAATTGTTTCTAAATTAGGGAACATTAAAACCTATGAAATAGACTTCAGAAATTGATTTCCTGGAATGAATACTGTAAACGACTCTTGAGAGATCACAAGGGAAGTTTTCTGACCCATTCCTCCGGGCCACGGGTTGTCTAGGAAAGCATGGAGAACAGGTTATCAGTGTATCTCTAGTCTCTGATGCCTCCACAGTGAACAAAAGGAGATTCTCAAGGAGGCAGAATCCTGGCTTCCTGCTGTAGGAGCAGAATTATGAAATCAGAGGCCTCCTCTAGCTCCCACCACCCCAGACTCTGTGTCTTTGCCCAGCTATTCTGGA